>JAASFO010000776.1:0-13469 GCA_023333815.1 Globisporangium recalcitrans | reverse complement strand
GGACGTGGCGGCGGTTACGGTGGACGTGGTGGTGGTGGCGGCGGGCGTGGAGGTGGTGGCTATTTAAGTCGTGGTGCCTACAACAACAACCAGCAGCAGCAGCAGCAGCGTGGTGGATACGGAAACCAGTACGGTGGTGGTCGTGGCTACAATGGCGGCGGTGGTGGTCGTGGGTACAATGGCGGTCGCGGCGGTGGTGGCGGCTACGGCACCAACAGTGGCTACGGTAACAACAGCAGCGCTCCTCGACCAAGCGGCAGCGGCGCTCGGATCCAGTCGGCGTTCGGCGGGAGCCTGCAGCCAGTGCAGTCGTTCTCGGTGTCGGGAGCTCCTCCTCCAGCTCCAGCTCCACGCGGCATCGAAGCGCTCAAGGCTGGACTGCGCAACATGCACCAGCAGCGCGGCTCGCTGCCAAGCAACAGCAACCACAACAGCGGCAGCCATCAGGGCGGTGGTGGCGGCAACTTTACGCGATACGATCGCTAAGTCGGATGCATGAGATGCATGTGTTCTTTTCTGCATTCGGAAACCAGAAACACAAACAAACCCCAATCGTCAGGTCGTCGTAGTTCAGAAGTCGCACTCGAAGGGAGACGCAAGCACAGAAGTGTGCATGCTGTTTTTTAGACGCAACACAGATTCCACACAACAACAGCAGCAGCAGCAGCAGCAGCTCACAGAAAGAGAGAGAGATCAGCCACACACAAGCAGTGAGAGAGCGATCACAAGACACGTTTGCAGATGCAGTCAGTTGGCTTCTTTCATTTCCATTCAATTTGCATTTTGGTGGGGACTTGGTTTTTGATTTTTGGTTTGGCGCAATGACGATTGGTTGATTCCGTTCTTTGTCCTCTTTATAACTACCCCGCTAAATGAAACGCACACATACCAATGAAGCTTGCTTTGCCTCTTTCAAAGTGCAGAAGATGGGTACCTGTTTTAGAAGGTGAGAAACCCTATCACAGTTCTGAAAGCCATTTGCCATTCAACAAAGGAAACACAAACACATCTGGCGACCATGGCGGAAGTGCGCGCGAACGCTCGCGCGCGTGTGTTCAATTACGACGAGAGCGCCGACGTGATGACGCCGCTGCCTCCACCGCCTCGTCCACAAGCACGCCCGTCTGTGCGCGGGGTGCCCATGGCCACTGCGGCGCGAGCAGCGGCGCACAGCCAAAGAGCGAACCAGAGCAACTTGCTGGCAGATCACGACGACGAGTTTGTCGGCGCGCCGCTGCCAGCGCCAGTGCCGCATGCGCACCCTCTCGCGGCGCTCAACGGCAACTGCGGCGATGCGCGCAACCAGCGCCACATTGCGGGCCACAAGCCGCGGGGCAAGCGGCTGAACCCGGCGTTCTTCAGTCGCGAGCGCATCGCAGCGTTCAGTGACAAGGAGAACGTGCAAGCCATCGAGAGTGAAGCAAAAGAAAGACGCGATGACCGAGATACAAATACTACCGACGAGAAAGAAGCGCAGCGAGCTGTTGACGACAGAGAGCGCCAGAACGCTCCATCGCCATCATCGTTTATGGACTCTCGCAGACTGCACTCCACGCGCATCCTCCAACGCCGGATGCAGGACGTTGAGAACGAGAGGACGCAGATCCCTGATCTGCTGGAAGAGGAGAGAGTCTTTGCTGCGACCGACGCGAGCCATTGGCGCCACGAGCTCCACCCGCTGCCCATAACCACTGCCATTGACGCGATGGCGAGTGGTGCGAATGGCACCACTCAAGAAGACACTGCGCTTGAGCGCGCGCGGCTGCGGAGAGTGAAGAAGCAGGTGGATCCCAAGTGGCTACAGACACAGAGTGACGCCTCCAACCGTCCACGCGCGCCGCTGGAACGAGACGACGAGCTCCATCTGCGCGAAGTGCTGCTGCGGACCACCGCGAGCGAGCTCCTGACCAGCAGCGTGTTGTTTGACGACGACGACGCGAAGCGCATGGCGTCGTTCTCGCCGTCGAAGAAGGCGTCGCTCCCGATCTACAGCAGCGGCACGACGGGGTTGCCTGGCTGCTGCTACGACTCGTGGTCGTACTAGTGCGGGCTGAACAACCACTGGGTTCGCTTAAAATGAATGGTTAAGCCATTTACGACCGAGTACCATCAGGCTGAGAAGCAGATTGTGGCCGGAAGAGCACACACACACACAAGTGGCTAGTACTTTGTGACGAAAGTGACGACTTCCTGCTCGTACTCGCGTTGCTTTCTCTTCGCCACCACGACGTTGAAGATCACAGCAAGCAGCACCACAAAGGCGTGGAGGATCTGGTCCAGCGATACCCACGCGGAGAGCATGAACACCATCGCTGCGCACTGGAGGAACCCAAGCAGCGCTGCGGTGCCCAGACGGCTCGTATCTGGACTCCCAAAGCTCAGGATCAGCACTGCGACAAGCGAGAGAATGTCGAGCGCCACCAGGAACTGAGAAGCAGAAACACAATGATGCACAAAGTAACATGAGCACCGTTGATCGGTAATAGTAGCGTGTGTTATAAGGAATCGGCGATGGACTATTTTGACTCACCGTCTTGAGCGCACTGCCCTGGTGCTTGTCCTGTTGGCGGCCAAGAGGTCGCGCCGAAGAGCTACGACCGTTGTCTCCGACGTCGTTGCCATCCTCCACGGAGAGGAAACTCCACAGGCTGATGCAGCAGAGCGCGATCGCAAACGCGATGTTCATCCGAAAGAGCTCCTGGGTTTTGCGCTAGTCCACACACATACATACAGAAACAACAATGCACCACAAGAGCAGTTAGTATCGCAATTACATCGCAGGTGGAGCAGTCCTGGGATCCGCACCTGCCGCGCTGTTATCCGATGCGCTTCTCGCTCCGCTTCTTGCAGCCGCCGCTATAATTGGTGCAATCGAGTAGCTCGGCATTACATGACTGCTAGATAGTTCGAACGACACCCAACTGCAGCGTACCTGAAGCGCGTTGGTGGGATCCAGGACGCGGCGCGCATGGACCTGCCATCAGGTGAAGGTCAGCCACCCTAAGTCAATGAGCGCAGCGTCACGCAGTCACACAGTCGCCAGCAGCATGTGCGTACCAGTCGCTGCAGGTTCTGCTTCACATCCACTGGGTTCTCTTTGATCCTGCGATCTTGGTCGATGAGCAACTGACTCAGGCGCTTCGTCCGCTCGCTCTCATACAAGTGCCGCCTGCGTGTGTCAATCACCACAGTCAAGACACGCACACCATTCAATAGCGACAGTCACTAGTACGCACACTCACCACACTTGGTCGTCCTGCAGCACTAGCTTCATGCGCCGACACGTGCTCGCGAGCGCGACGGTGCTCTGGAGATCCAGGAACGCGGCGATCTTGGACCAGTGCGCGCGCAGGCGCTTCGAGCGCAGCTTCACGCGCTTGTGCAGGTTCTTGAGCCTGCGCTCGCGCAGTGAGAGCGTGCTCCTCGGCGGCTGTGGTGGCGACTGGCGTTGTTGCTGCTGAGAGAGCGGCGGGGCTCCAAGCAGCGGCTTCGCTTCGTCGCTCGCTGGCATGTTGAATTTCGGGAACTGCAGCGCTTTCGATATTGCTTTTTTGCTGTGATTCAATCCACGCCTCGTATAACGAGAAGCTGCATGATACGGTATAGTAAGTCAGTTCGAAAGGCTGGGTTGTATGAGTTTAGGCATGCTAGCTATTACGAAGGGTTCATCTCGCCAACTGGGACTTTGTTTGAACAAACTGGAGTGAATCTGACGAGCCATCAATCAGCACTTGCACCAAATAATGCGACTGATGCCAAGCGATTGAAAATGCTCATGCGATTCGATACCAAAGCAAACGAGGAAATGACAGACCTGCATGCACGGCTCGATGTGCTGCAATGGTGTTGTAAATGTGGGTAGGGTAGGTAGTATTAAAAAAAGCGGACATATGTAAACATAGGATACGTTTGGTGCGCTCAGTCGCGAGCGAGCGAACACGGAAGCTCCGTCGCCTCCTCTCCATCTCTCTCTCTCTTTTCTTCTTCTATTGGCAGGTGATCAATCTCCATCCATTCGTCCATTCGCATGCACCAAAGTGGAGCCTTCACACTTCGTCGTCGTCCTCTTCAGTCTTCTTACTTGAACGTGATGTGCGTCTTCTTCGCTGGCACTTGCGCGGTGTAGCCTGGGAAGTCGTACTCGATCCCGAGCGCCTCGAGCGCCTTTCGCTTGGCTTTCTCCTTCTTCACTAATCGCTTGTTCTGCGTCAGCGTCGACTCGTAGCTCTTCTCGGCGTTGTGTTGGTTGCGCGCGATCGCCTTCCACGGAAGCGGCTTGTACTCCTTGTTCGCGCCGTCAAACATGCGCTCGTGCACCGCGTGCATCGGGATCAGGTGGCAGGAGAGCGTGTGGTCGAAGAGACGGTACTCGTGCATGGTGCGCGCGACGATCTGCGCCACCTCGACCTCGTCGAACTGGATGAACGCGTAGTGCTTCGAGTTGCCCGTGCGCTTGTTGCGCGACAGGCGGAGGCGTCGCACGACACCGAACTGCTTGAAGAAGCCCAGCATTTGCTTCTCGTAGAAACCGTGCGGGATGCGTCCTAAATAAATAACGTTCGAGTTCTTCGTGCTGGCGCTGCCGCTGGACGCATCGCCACCAGTGGTCTCATCGTCTCCAAATCCAAGCAGCTTGGCTTTACGGGCGGCTTTCTTCTTCTGCTTCTTGGACTCTGGCGCGGCATCAACCGCCACGAAGTCCTGCTTGCTGTCGAACGCAGGCGCCTGCTCCTCCGAGTCGCTGTCCGAGTCCCACTCGTCGCCCTGGAGCTTCTTCAATTGCGCAGCCACCTTCTTGCTCATGATGCTCCTGAAAGTCGACACTGCCTGCGTGTGCTGCTGATCTGCTTGTTCACTTGCACTTGCCTGCTTCGTTTGGAGCTCCTCAATGCGAGTCACTACTGACCAATTGTCCTGCGAAACGATTGGAGCAGGAGTGCGACACGTATATCTTCGGTGGTTATCCGGGCAGAATCGGCATCGGGATGTTGCACAGAGCATTCTCTATCCGAATCAGCAGTCATTTTGCCACATGTGATCGGGTCAGACTCCATTTTATCCGGATGATATACGTCATGAGGCAGTTGTGCTGGGGATCAGAACTGAACCAGAAATCTATTCTTGCCACTTGCTGAGGTGCACAGATGCAACTCGCGTGTGTGTTTATAAGCTCGTGAACAGATAAGCTCCCGCTCGTTCTGTGCATGCGTGGATGTGGCAGAGCTGTCTGTATTGAAGCCGCGTCGTTGCACCGCTATCTACCTGCAGCCCCAAAGGCAAAGGCAGAGCGACAGTAGCAGCAGAGCACTAGAGCAACAAGACGAGAGATAGAGAGCAACACGCAGACACGCTCGAAGAGCTCCTAGCTTTGACTTTGGCTGGCTTGTTCATTGTCAGACAAAGCTGCTGGTCTTTGACTTTTTTGATCGCCTTCAAGTGTTGATGCTTTTTTCTCGCTGTTCATTGGGTGAATGTGAACACTACCTCCTAATTCTAGCCAATTGAATGATGCTACGAACAAGGCAATCCAGCAAATTGCTGTGGCAATGTCTCCCACAAAAACCAACATTCGCAAATACGAAGATGGCGCGGGGGCGATCTGTCGCTGTGGCGCGGCTGCCGAGGAGCTGCGTGGCGCTCGTGGCTCTCTACGGCGCTCTTAGTGGCGTGTCTGCTCTCCGACTTGCTGCCGTGCATGGCGTGGCGCCAGAGGAGCAGCACCGCTTTCTGAGTCAAACGTTCGAATGCGTCGTGCGTGGCGAGACGAAAGTGCTGGGAATCGAGTTTGTGAACGACGACTACTGCGATTGTGACAACGGGGAGGACGAGCCAGGCACATCAGCGTGCTCGCATCTGATCTCGAGCGTGTTCTACTGTGGCAACGATGGCTATTTCCCCAAGAAGGTACGTAGTGTGGCTTGGTGCTGTGAGGTTTGTTTGCCAACAGACACTGACTCCCTTTTTGATACCACTACAGATCTCTACGTCTCGTATCAATGACGGCATCTGCGATTGCTGCGATGGCACGGACGAGTTCCACGACGCGTCGCTGTGCGCCAACACGTGCGCTACGGAAGCCGTGACGTTCCGCCAGGCAGCGAAAGAGAAGCTCGCGGGGGTCGAAGCTGGTTTCAAGAAGCGCCAGGCGATCATCGATGGCGAGATCAAGGAGTACTTTGACGACGCGTCCCAGGCTCAGGTTGCAGCGAAGCAGACTATCCAGGCGCTCGAGCAGCTTAAGGCGCGCGTTGCTGTTCACAAGGATCGCGAGGAGCTGAAGGAGAAGAAGCTGCGTCTCGACCTCGCGTGGAAAGCTCAGGCGCAAGGTGACGCTGCTGAAACAGCCGAGGAGAAAGACAACAAGCAGCAGCAGCAGCAGGCGGATAATGAGATTATGGACAAGAGCGGATGCGTTCCGGATGTGGCAAATGGCAAGACGTGTGAAGAAGAGAAGGCTGGGGAGGCTGTGCAGTTTGAAGAAGTGGATGCGAGTGAACTGGTGGAAGGCACGGAGGAGGAGGAAGAAGAGGTCGCTGCACCGCCTGATTTGCTTTCGGTTGACGAAGAAGCGGAGAGTCGGCGCGTGAGGAGCGAAGTGGAGCTTTCGGACGGCACGCGCGTGTCGCTCTCCGAGTACCTGCGCATGGAGCGCCACTTCAAACCGAGCAAAAAGTTGTGAGCCATGATTGATCCTCCCCGCTTGTTAGTGCATGTGCTGTGCTCCGCCAAACTAACTCTGCTGTCGTATTCGTGTGTGTGTGCGCGTTTCTTAGGAAAGGGTCCCGAAAGACCCCGGACCAGATGCGTCGCGAAGACTTTCTCGGTCCATTGTTCAACGGCGACGCGCAGGGCAGGAGGCGCATTGGACTCTACGCGCTGCGCACACTGGGCGTGGTCTGCTCGCCAGTGCGCGGCGTCTTTGAGCTCGCGGCTTTCATCCCGCGCACGCTCTGGGATCTGTACGTCACGATCTTCGATCCCGACACGTCCTGGTTCCCGTCTCTCTCAGGTGTCTCGGTGGTCCACGCGCCGTGGTTCCGCCGTCTGGGCGAGGGGCAGGTGTATCGCGGCTACCAGCACGTCGCCTGGAGCGCGCAGGTGACCTGGGACGCGCCAGTGTTCGTCTACAACTATTTATTGTACGTATCTATCTGTCTGGTCTCTCTGGGTTTGTGACACTGGGCTAACGGCTGCCACCTGACTAACTGGCAATCTACTGGATTAGTCCCCACCTGGACGAGTCCGTGATCTCGACCGAAGCCGAGTCGCTGCGCCGCGTGCTGCGTGAAATTGAAGACGACATCCGGAAGCTTGAGACGGAGCGCGAGGAGAAGCGCACGGCCGCCGAGACGGACTTTGGGTCGCAGCGCGCGTATTTCGCGCTCCGGGACGCGTGCATCGAGAAGAAGATCGAGAAGTACACGTACAAGTTCTGCGCGTTCAAGGAAGTCAAGCAGGACTACACGCTGCTGGGCAAGTGGGACAAGTGGGACGACAAAGCGAAAAGCGACCACACGCGCATGCAGTTCAACAACGGCCATAAATGCTGGAACGGTCCCGAGCGGTGCGTCAGTGCGTTGATATTGGCTCGGATGTGTACCTGAGTTGACTTGAAGCTGACTTGTGTGGGTTTGGTTTGTTGATTGCTGTAGATCGGTCCAAGTGCAGCTCGAGTGCGGTGAGGAGAACGAGATCGTCGCAGTCGAAGAACCGCTGACCTGCGAGTACGAGATGACGGTGCGCTCGCCGCTCGCGTGCACGCAGGAGGTGCTCTCGCGCGCGCAGCAGGAGTTTGCGTTCTGGAGCAAAAAGCAAACGTAAAGCAGCAGCTGTAAAGTGGATGGATGATGCAACTGCTGTCGTAAAGAAACGATGATACGGGTGTCCATGCAGGGTCTTCTACACCACACGAATCGATTGATGACGACGACGGAGGTAAGCGAACCAGAGGGTACACATTTCTGGGATTCCTTGTGGGGATTTGAGTAGTGGGAAAAAGAGATGGAGAGAGGGCTGTGCGGCTGCATGAAGAAGAGATACAGACACATAGAGAGAGAGAGAGCGAGCGAATGCGGCGAGTGGAGACTTGCTTTGCATCCCTGCATGCAGTCACTTTTGTTTCCATCGATCCACATGCCATTTGGAATAGACAACGCGTTGCTGTTGTGATCAGGATGTGTGGGATAGTCCCGGGTGGGGTTGTGCAGTCTGCTTTCAGGAAACCCGTTTCAGACCCACCCGCCTGCTTCCTTGATGTCATCAAAGTGAAGTGAATGGGTCTGACTTGCAGGTTTTGTTGTCGCATGAAACACCCGCCCATGAACCCGTTGAAGTCTGCTTGCAATTAAAGTCAGCGTCACCCGAATAGAGCGCTCTCAGGTGTGAAATAGTACCCCCGCCCTCTGCTTCCTTTCTTTCTTTCCTTTTTGCTCACACTAGCAGAAGCAAGCAGCAGCTCAATCAGATAGAGAGGCGGCAAGCACAACGCGAGGTAGCAGCACTCGCAGGGCAGGCAGGCAGGCAGGCGACGCGACCGCAGGCAAAGAAGAGTGGACGGACAGACGACGAAGCGCTCGCTCGCTCTCACATACTCACTCACTCGTCCTCTATCTGTACGGTGCGTGTGCACAGCGTTATCGCGCAGCGGCTCGGTGGATCCAGAGCTTGAGCTGTGGGGGTTGTGGGGGAAAACACCTCCAGACAAGGCAGCAAACAGTCAGATACTCACTCATTCGACCAGAGAGAGAGAAAGAGGTCTGCGTTGCCACCATGATGCTCAACAACCTGATGGCGAAGGAGCCTGCAGCGTCTTCTTCAAGTGGTGGTGGCGGCGCTGGTGCTGCATCGTCGTCGTCGGCGAGATCGTATACAGGCAGCGCGTCGCGATCCACCGCTGGAGCTGGAACAGGTGCCGGGAGCTCGTCGCAGCGCAGCCACCGACAGCACTACCCAGGAAGCAGCGCCAGTAGCGTCAGCAGTGTCAGTAGCAGCTCGACGGCGACGACAAACCGGACCGCGTACAGTAAACACCTGTTGGAAGTCGAGAAGGACAAGCGCCGACCCTCGCGCTTGAACACGTCGTCGACGTCGGTCTCGTCAGCTGCATCGAGCTCATCCACTGCGGCGAGAGCGAGACGGCGAACAGATGGCGACAGTGTGGGGATGATCCGTGAAGACGCTGTGTCCACGCTGGACGTTGGTCCGGAGAAGTTTGCGGTGAAAGTGGGTGCGCGCGAGCACTATGAGAACTCGTCGTCGTCATCGGGACCTGGCAGCGACAAGGATGACACATCGCCGCAGCAGACGAGTAAAAGCAGTGCGAGCAGCAGCAGCAACAGCATCAGCAACAGTAGCGGAAGCAAGCCGTCGCGCATGATCGTGAAGCGCCGAATGCTTGGTAACAGCCGCGCCACATCGGTCACGTCGACGTCGATCCCAAACAAGTATGTGCGTCAAACATCGAAAGAGGAAGCGGCGCCGCCGCCACCACCTCATTCCGGATCTGGGCAATCATCGATGGCAGGAGAGTACACGATTAACAGCAGAGCTGGCGTGGAGAGCGCTGTGCCGTACCCAGGTTCATCGGAGCAGGGATACGAGAGAGACGAGCAGCAAAGGCTACGCAGCGGATCACATGGACAGCGGAGAACAGATGCCAGCTCCACGACGTCATCTCAGTCGCAGTCGCAGAGCACAACGCCCCGTACGCTCGCGCGTAAAATGCTGCGACAGGGAGATCCGGACGAGACGAAGGAGGGCGGAGATCCGAAAGCTCGGCCTGTGCGAATCAAATACGAGACGCCGACACGCGGTATTGGTGGTGGCAAGCGTGAGATTTCGCATGCGTCGCTAGGGAAATTGATCGCGCGGCTCACAGACGCACACCAGTACGACACGCAGTTCCGAGATGTGTTCCTGCTTACGTTTCGCTGCTTCTGCTCGCCGTACGACTTCATCAAGAAACTCATGAAGCGATACACTGCAGTGTTGACGCTCTGCGGCGGTCTCGACCCAGAAACGCTGCACGAAACCCAAATGGTGCTCGACCAGATCGCCGAGGAAGAGGCGAATGACCGCTCGTCGACTTCCACGTCGATCTCGACTGCGAAGTCCGACATCAACACGGGGATGGAGGCGAATGTGTCGATCATGCGGCTGCTGAGCGTGCTCAAATTTTGGATCAAGGAAAGCGGATTTATCGAGATGGACTTGCAGGGCGATCGGCGATCACAAAAGAAGTTGATGGCGTTCCTGTCGGAGATCCAGTCCACATCGCCAGTGGCTTCGATCCGCAAGCATGCTGAAAACATGCTCTTGATGGTCGCGCAGCTTGTTCGCATGCAGACGCAGCAGCAACACCACACCGCGCCGGTGATCCTCTTCCACCCATCGACATCTTCGTCCTCGTCCTCAGGGATCCCTCCACCGCCTCCACTTGTCGCATCGACGTCTGTCTCGTCTGTGATGACTGATAGCATTTCTGGAGACAAACCCCGCGTGATCGACGAAAGAAGCACCGAGATCCCGCAAGCGCGAGACCGGATGCTGACATCAGCGATGTCCAAGCTGAAGCTCTCTCGATCGTCTTCCGACCCAAAGCGAGAGCGCTCGATGGTGAAACTCAAGATGAAATCCGGTGGCAATGGCGATATCTTTCAGCTGCGTCCACGGGCAGCAGATGATGCGCAGCAGGCGAAAATGTCGTCAATGTCGTCAGGGGCTCCGAAGATCATGCGTGGAGTTACCACGGGCAGCACCGATACTGGCGCGCAACGACTTAACAGTTTTGGGGACTCTATGATGTATCACAGCCGGATCACTGTCCCGCGCAACAGCTCGCGCACCAGTTACGACAATGTCGAGCCGCTTTCTGGGATCACTGCTCAGGAGCTGGCAGACCAGCTGACGCTCGTCGAAGCCGAGCAATATTTTGGGAAAGTGAGTCCGCGAGAGCTCACAAACAAGGCGTGGACGCGCGACACCAAATTCAAGGAAGCGCCGAGTGTGATGGCACTCATTGAGCTCTTTGACGCCACTGCCGAGTGGGTCTCAAGCGAGATTTTGCACCCTCGGCTGCAGGCAGCGGAGCGCGCCAAGATCCTCACGTTTTTCATTGAAGCCGCTGAGAACTGCTACCAGATGAACAACTTCAACACGCTCTTTGAGATCTTCACAGGGTTGTCGGCGCCGTGCATCCGGCAGCTGAACACTACGTGGGGGCTCGTCGGCGCGAACGCCACCGAGAAATACCAGTTTTTGCACGGCATTTGCTCCACTGAAGACAACTACCGCAACTACCGACAGCAATTTGGCTTTGCTGAGGGTCAGCCGCGACTTCCCTGCTGGTTCATCCTCGTGAAGGATCTGTTCCAGTACGAGGAGTCGATGAAGTCGACCGAAGAGGGGCTCGTGAACTGGCAAAAGTTCCGCAAGATCCACCGCGTGATCAGCGAAGCGCTCGATCGACAGAACCTGAGCTACCTTCCCGCGAGCGGCTCGGCGTCGTCGTCGACCGGCGGCATCTCGCGCAAAGGCAAGGGCGTGCTGCGCCACGACCGGAAGATCCAAAACCACATCCGACATCGATTAGAAACGTGCGTGATCATTGCGTGGCAGCTCTTTGTGTGTGCGTTCGTGGAGCTAACGTTCTCTCTCTCTCTCATCTGATTGCTTTTACAGGATTCGAAAAGATAGCACTGTGTTATACCAGCTGGCGCGCAACGCCAACACCCAGGAGAGTATTTTGTTCGTCAACAGCTTGTCGGAAGCCGGGTTCCTGTAGAAACGAAAGAGGACATGGAAGACGCTCTCGTAGTATCAACAAACAATAAGAACTCATTTTGGAACGAGAGACCGAGAGCACAAGACAACTACCAAACAAAGAAGTGTATTGTGACGGATGACCCAGGATCAATGGATCGGAACAGGTAGAGAAAAGTTCTCTCGTCTCCCTCTCTCACTCTCTTTTTGGTACACACTCACTGATTCACTTGACTCCCCACGCACTCAGTCTGCGTCTTCCTCGCTGTGCTCGTCGCTTCGTCGCTCGCTCGCGGCTCCGCCATCATTCGCATAGTCGGAAGAGTTCGAAGAGCCCGAGTCCCTCGATCTTCGCACAGCAGCAGCAGTAGACGCAAATGATGCTGCTGCTGCTGTTTTCTTCATTGGGATCGTGCGTGGCTGGCGCGCGATCTCGAAAAGCGCCTTCACGTGCACGCCGCCTTTCTGCAGCGGCGCCTCTTGCAGCTCCAACAGACAGTCGTCGTGGCGCCACTTGTAGAGATGGTCGAGGAACACGTCGCGCTCGACGTCTTCCGCGCCGAGGCCGAGCTTGTACGGCATCGACATGCCCAGGTCCCACATGAGAAAGCCGCTCAGGTAGAGCTGGCGTCCAAGCGCGTGCAGCTGCACGGTGCCGGCGCCGCTGACGCGGCTAAAGCCCGTCAAGCTTGTATACGTCCTGCCGACCGTGTAGCCCAGCTCGCCCGCGACCACCGCGTGTGTCTCCACGTCGACCAGCTCGACTGAGTAGAAGCGCACGTGGCGGTCCGGGTAGATCTCGATGCCCTGCTCGCCGGCTTCGTAGAGCTTGCGGAAGCTCTCGACGATCGGTCCGTAGAGCCACGAGATGCCGTGCTGTTCGTGGCAGCCCTTGACGACCGCGTCGAACGCCTGGTTGAGCTCCAGTTTGTATTTCTTGCCGCGCTTCTTGACGGACTTTGGCACGTGTTCGGGGTTCTCGATCACGAGGATGCAGCGCTTGCGGTGCAGCTTTGGGATCAGAAAGCACTCGCCGCGGTACTCGGACGCGATCGGCAAGAAGCCCTCGTACATCAGGTGCGACAGCAGCAGCGGGTCGAAGTGGCGAGACACGTAGAAGTCCTCCTGCGAGTGGAACACGTACTGCTTGAGGTGCGCGGGGATGTACTCGGCGTCGCCCTTCTCGTGGCCGGCAGCGGGCGTTGCGACCGTGCGGCGGCTGCCTTTCTTCATGGCTGCGACGGAGGACGGCAACGACGGCGCAGGCGCTGACGCAGTGCCATTGTCCGTCTTGCTGGTAGCGAGCGAAGACGAGGAGGACGTCATGATGACTCGCACGCGCTCAGCAAGTGACTGGAGAGCAAGCGGAAGAATGACGGGCGATGGGGTGTCTGCTTGCTTGCTTGTCTTTGTGGTTTTGACTTTGCAAACCGAAATGGCTTGCTGAGTGTTCCGATATGCTCAAGAGCTCAGCAAGAGACTTTTTGGAAGGGGAGGTAGATCTCCAGAAAACACTTTCTCAGCAGCAGCAGCTGACTCGGTGGTGGAAATTGTACTGGAAAAGTGTGTGCAGCGAGAGAGGAGGAGGGAAAATCGAAGAAGGAACGAAAAGGGTTGTTTTTGCTGTGAAGTATGCGATTTAGCAGGCTGATCAGACCCACTGAGTCGCATATTTCAGCAGCAAGTATTCCTCAACTTCACATGCGTAT
>JAASFO010000775.1:0-13477 GCA_023333815.1 Globisporangium recalcitrans | reverse complement strand
TCGTCCGAGGTGTTCTTCCTCTTCGACAGTCTGCTGCTGCTCAAGCGCGGCGGCGAGACGGTGTTCTTCGGCGACCTGGGCAAGAACTGCCGCAACCTGATCAACTACTTTGAGTCCGTGCCGGGCGTGTTCCCGCTGACTATCGGCTACAACCCTGCCACGTGGATGCTCGAGTGCATCGGCGCCGGTGTGGGCAACGCGTCGGGCGACAGCGTGGACTTTGTGCAGCACTTCAACGCGAGCGAGAACAAGCGCGTGCTGGACTCGGCGATGTCCCAGGAAGGCGTGGGTCGCCCTGCACCGGGCTCCGCGACGCTCAGCTTCTCGCAGAAGCGCGCGGCGAACAACGCGACCCAGATGCACGCGCTCGTCAAGCGGTTCCTGGACATGTACTGGCGCACGCCGTCGTACAACCTCACGCGCTTCATCGTCACGACGATCCTGGCGCTGCTCTTCGGTCTGGTGTTCGTCGACGCCAACTACGCGACGTACCAGGGCATCAACGCCGGCGTCGGCATGGTCTTCATGTCGACGCTCTTCAACGCCGTGGTGTCGTTCAACAGCGTGCTGCCCATCGCGTCCGAGGAGCGCGCGTCGTTCTACCGCGAGCGCGCGTCGCAGACGTACAACGCGCTCTGGTACTTTGTGGGCTCGACGGTCGCGGAGATCCCGTACACGTTCGCCAGCGGCCTGCTCTTCACGGTCATCTTCTACTGGATGGTGGGCTTCACGGGCTTCGACACGGCCGTGCTCTACTGGCTCACCACGTCGCTGCTGATCCTGCTGTCGACGTACATGGGTCAGTTCCTGGCGTACGCCATGCCGAGCGTGGAGGTGGCGGCGATCATCGGCGTGCTCATGAACTCGATCTTCTTCACGTTCATGGGGTTCAACCCGCCGGCGGGCAACATCCCGCAGGGCTACCAGTGGCTCTACAAGATCACGCCGCAGCGCTACCCGCTGGCGGTGCTCGTGGCGCTCGTGTTCGCGGACTGCCCGGACATGCCGGTGTGGGACGAAGCCACGCGCATGTACCTCGGCGGGGGATCGCAGCTGGGCTGCCAGCCGGTGGCGAACACGCCCGTGAGCATCGACCACATCACCGTGAAGGAGTACGTGGAGAGCGTGTTCAACATGAAGCACGCCGACATCTGGTCCAACTTTGCCTACATCTTCGTGGCCATCGCCGTCTTCCGCGTGCTCGCGCTGCTGTCGCTGCGCTACCTCAACCACCAGAAGAGATAGACAGCCAACGAGATAGCCAGATAACTAGAGAGCCCTGAGCGAAACGATGCATATCTGTAGATCTTCCGAGATAACAATGTCGAGACGTCACTGTTAGAAATGGGCTGAAGAGCTCTGTTGCGAACGATGGTGTCGAGCATCGACGGAGCGAAAAATGCCTCACGCATGCTGCTGGGAAAGCACTTTCGAGTTCAATTCCTCTCGATTCGTAGAGATAGAACTCGCGTTTGGTAACCTGGCTCGTGCAGACTACCGAGCACGCGCTTGATTGGGACTCGGGTTGCCTGTTGGTGCGTTCGGCGTCCGCAAGAGCTCCCTCGACACCTAGTGTCCATTGTGAGTGATCTCGATCACTTGCATGTGAAACTGGATGTCAAAGATCCACCTCACGAAGCGCACACTTGGCTCGGTTCTTGCTGTTTGAACGCTCCATACCAAATCCAACTGCTGTTTAACTGCCAATCAGAAGAGTGGGTTCGTTGGCAAGCTGGTTTGGGTTCATCTGAATGAATCCTATTCAGTGCGAACGTGTGGAGAAGGCAGCGAGTGAGGCAGAAGAAGCATGGCGGAGCAAGCGCCGCCGCGAGAAGGCGTGACGACGCGACGCATGGACCAGCAGCCCCATGCTCAAGAGCACAAGCCCCACGCTGCTGCAGCTTCAGGCACGGCGTTCTTCAGCAGCCCGCTGTGCGAAGATGGCCACCGCATCCCAGACCACCCCGAGAGCTACGAGCGCGCGCGCGTGGTCCGCGAACGCATCACAAAGCACTTTCCCGCGATCCGCCAGGTGCAGGACATCACGCCCGCCACACGACAGCGCCTGCTGCTCTTCCACACGCCCAAGCACGTGGACAAGATGACCCGGATCTTTGACAAGTTCCGAGGTTCCATTCCTGAGATCACTGCTGAGAGCGATAGTCGTGAGCGTACCACTGCACCGGTGGAGACGGAGGATGCATTAGAAGGCGCTCACGCCAAGCAGCGACAGCAGGAAATGCACAGCATTGACGAAGACACGGCGGTGACCCGCGGCAGTGAGGATGCCGCGCTCATCGCCGCTGGCGCAGTCTGCGACGCGATCGACCTGGTCATGCGTGGGGGTGGTGACAAGGACGAGATCTCTGACTCTGGCGTTGCGACTGCGCCTGTCGCTATCAAGAACGCGTTCTGCGGCGTGCGTCCGCCCGGGCACCACGCTGAGCCGCACCGCGCCATGGGCTTCTGCCTCTTCAATAACGTCGGCATCGGCGCCTGCTACCTGCTGGACGCGTTCCCGGACGAGATCAAGCGCGTGACGGTCTTTGACTTTGACGTGCACCACGGCAACGGCACGCAGGCAAAGTTCATCGTGGACGACGCGTACCCGAACGTGCAGTACATCTCGACCCACCAGGCGCCGTTCTACCCAAACACGGGCAAAGTGGGCGAGCGCGGCACGCACAACAACATCCTCAACGTCCCGCTGCCGGCGCGCACAGGCTCCAAGGCGTACCGCAAAGCCTTTGAGACGCGCGTGCTGCCTGCGATGGACGCGTTCCAGCCGGACTTTGTGCTCATCTCTGCGGGCTTCGACGCGCACGCGCAGGACCCGCTGGCGGAGATCGCGCTCGAGAGCGAAGACTACTACTGGATCACGCAGCAGGTGGTCGAGCTGGCGTGGAAGCACGCGCAGGGCAGAGTCGTGTCGGTGCTGGAAGGAGGTGCGTCTTGTATCGTGTCTGCTTTGCTTGTTTGTCGCTGTGCTGCGACTCGCGTGTCGAGACTGCTGACCTGTCTGTGTGTTTCTTTGTCGCTGTGCTTGCACCTTCAAGGGTACCACCTGGACGCGCTTGCGGAAAGCGCTGCTGCACACGTGCGTGCGCTGGTGGAGGGATCCGTTTCTCCCGACCAGCGAGACGAAAGCGCGATCGACGAGCTCGCAGTGGCATTCGCGGCGTCCGTTGCCCTCGCGTCCGACGAGCAAAAGGTGAGCGCTCGGCTCCTCATATCTGCTTGATCGCCAAGGCGCTGCTTTGCTCACGTTGCTTCTGGACCATTTTCTTTTTTGCATACCCCTGTGCAACGCGGTGGATCTGGATCCCCCAATCACAGGAGCTGCGCGTGACAGTGCACTGCGACGGGAAGGAGAAGCTGCTGGTGCTGAAGACGCGGTCGCTCGACGCGCTCCTCGCACAGTGCAAGAACAAGTTCAACCTCAAGACCAGCAAGAATAGCAAAAGCAAACCCAAAGCGCTCCACGACTGCCACGGCGCGCCGACCACGAGCGACGACCTGCTCTCGCTGGCGAACGACCAGCACCTGTATCTCCGCTGATACACACACACACACACATGCGCATGCTTCATATGATGACGTTGCGCACGGAAAAGAAGCAAGCGAAGAGATGCAACGTGCTCGTTTATTGCGTGAATGGACAATAGAGAAAGCTCCGTTTGGACAATATAGATACGGGTTTGTGTGCATGCGAGACTACACGGCACTCGGCGCCGGCTTAGCAGATGGACATCTTGCGCGCCGAGAGCTTCTGGCCAGGACGCCAGCCGACGGTCGGCATGGCGTAGTACTCGGAGATGTCGCAGATCTCGAGCTTCTTGACCTTCTGGATAGCCTGCGCGAAGAGCACGGCGCACTTGACGTTGTTGATGAGCGAGACGCCAAAGTCCACGGCCGCGCGGCGGATGAGGTACCCGGCCGAGAGCTCCTCGTTGTTCGAGCCCTCGGGAACGTTGATCACGAGATCGATCTTGCCCTGCGAGATGTAGTCGATCACGTTCGGCAGCGACTTGTCCACTTCGCTCGGCTTGTGCAGCACCGTCACCGCGATGCCGTGCGTCTCGAGGTGCGCGGCCGTGCCCGGGGTCGCGAAGATCGCGTAGCCCATCTGCTGCAGGATGTGCGCGCTGTCGGTGAACTCGCGCTTGATGTGCTCGTTGCCGATCGAGATGAGCACCTTCTTTTCCTTGGGCATCTTGAAGCCCGCGCTGATGAGCGCCTTGAGGTACGCCTCGTGCATGTCCGTGCCGAAGCACGCCACCTCGCCAGTCGATGCCATCTCGACACCCAACGTCGGGTCCGCGCCGTGCAGACGCGTGAACGAGAACTGCGGCGCCTTGACGCCGACGTAGTCGATGTCCGTGAGCGCGATCGGCACCGACTTGACCGGCAGACCGATCATCGCCTTGGTCGCCAGGTTGATGAAGTTCAGGTCGAACGTCTTCGAGATGAACGGGAACGTGCGCGACGCGCGCAGGTTGCACTCGATCACCTTCACGTCGTTGTCGCGCGCCATCAGCTGGATGTTGAACGGACCCGTGATGTTGAGCGCGCCGGCGATCGCACTCGCGATGCGCTTCACCTGCTTGATCGTGCCCACGTAGAGCTTCTGCGCTGGCAGCACGAGCGTCGCGTCGCCCGAGTGCACGCCGGCGTTCTCGACGTGCTCCGAGATGGCGTAGTTGATGATCGCGCCGTCCTTGGCCACACCGTCGAACTCCACTTCCTTGGCGTTCAGGATGAACTTGGAGATGCTCACGGAGCGCGAGATCTTGACCGAGTCGCTGCTCAGGTACACCTTCAGCTGGGTCTCGTCGGACGCCACGATCATGCCGGCGCCGGAGAGCACGTAACTTGGACGCACGAGCACCGGGTAGCCCACTACCGCCGAAAAGTCCAACGCGGACTGGATCCCCTTGACCTCGGCCCAGCGAGGCTGGTCCACGCCCAGCGTGTCAAGGAGCGCAGAGAAGCGGTTGCGGTCCTCGCAGTGGTCGATGCTCTCCGGGTGCGTGCCCAGAATGTTCACGCCGGCTTTGTGCAGCGGCATCGCCAGGTTGTTCGGGATCTGTCCACCCACCGACACGATCACACCTTCCGGCAGCTCGCGGTCGTAGATGTCCAGCGTGCGCTCGAGCGTGAGCTCTTCGAAGTACAACCGGTCGCTCTCGTCGTAGTCCGTGCTCACGGTCTCTGGGTTGCAGTTGACCACGATCGCTGGCTTCCCTAGCTCGCGGATCGTGCGCACAGCGCTCACGGCACACCAATCAAACTCGACGGACGAACCGATGCAGTACGGACCGCAGCCAAGCACGACGATGCCTTCGTCGCTCATCGGCACGTCGTTCTCCGAGCCGCCGTACGTCATGTACAAGTAGTTGGTCTGCGCTGGGAACTCGGCGGCGAGCGTATCGATCTGCTTCACACACGGCAGCACGTTCAGCTGCTTGCGGCGCTGGCGCACGTCCATCTCGGTCACGTTCGACCACTCGGCAGCGATCTGACGGTCCGAGAAACCGTTCACCTTGAGCACGCGCAGGATGCGCTCGTCGATCGTGCTCAGCGAGTACGTCGGGATCGAGCGGCGCAGGAGCGAGATGCGGTTGAGCTTGGACAGGAACCAGCGGTCGATCTTGGTCAGGTCGTGGATGCGGTCGACCGTGTAGCCCGTGTCGAGCGCAGCCATGAGGTAGAAGAGACGCTCGTCGGTCGGACGCTTGAGCTGCTCGTCCAGGATCGCAGGGTTCGTCTCATAGTCCACGGCGTTGCCGTTCAGACCGTCCAAGTTCGGGTTGACCATGCGCACCGCCTTCTGGATGCACTCTTCAAAGTTGCGGCCGATCGACATCACTTCGCCGACCGAGAGCATGTAGGACCCCAGATCGTTGGACACACGCGAGAACTTCTTGAGGTCCCAGCGCGGCATCTTGACGACGCAGTAGTCGAGACTTGGCTCGAAGCACGCGGTCGTGGTCTTCGTCACGCTGTTCTTGATCGACACGAGATCGATCCCGAGCGAGATCTTGGTCGCGACGTACGCCAGCGGGTAGCCCGTCGCCTTGGACGCGAGCGCACTCGAGCGCGAGAGACGCGCGTTCACTTCGATGATGCAGTAGCGTTCCGAGTGTGGGTCGAGCGCGTACTGGATGTTGCACTCGCCGACAATGTTCAAGTGGCGCACGACCTTCTGCGCGGTCGAGCGGAGCTTGAAGTACTCGCTGTTCGAGAGCGTCTGCGATGGCGCAATGACAATCGAGTCGCCCGTGTGGATACCGAGTGGATCGAAGTTCTCCATGTTGCACACCGTGATGCAGTTGTCCTTGGCGTCACGCACGACTTCGTACTCGACTTCCTTCCATCCGCGCAAGTCCTGGTCGATCAGGATCTGCTTGATCTGACCCTTGGACGCCGAGCCGTGCAGCGCCTTCGTCGCCAGCACGCGCAGTTCCTCGTCGTTCTCAGCGAAACCCGAGCCGAGACCGCCCAGCGCGAACGCAGAGCGCACAAGCACAGGGTATCCAATGCGGTTCGCAGCCTCAAGCGCTTCTTCGATCGTGACCGCAGGCTGGCTCAACGCAATCGTCTCGCCGATTTCCGCAAGCTTGGCCGAGAACTTCTCGCGATCTTCCGTGTCAATGATCGACTCGATCTGCGTACCCATGACGCGCACATTGTGACGTTCCAGGTCGCCGTTCAAGTAGAGCTCAATGCCGACGCTGAGCGCGGTCTGACCACCCATGCTAACCAAGATGCCGTCTGGCTTCTCCTTCTTGATGATCTCGAGCACGGTCTCAGCGCGCACAGGCACGAAGTAGACCTTGTCGGCGAGACCCTTGGAGGTCTGCACAGTCGCGATGTTTGGGTTCACGAGGATCACGTGCACGCCTTCTTCGCGGAGCGCCTTGATCGCCTGCGAGCCAGAGTAGTCGAACTCGCCGGCCTGACCGATCGAAAGACCGCCCGAGCCGAGAAGCAGCACCTTGGTGAAGCGAGGGCGGTCGTACAGCGTCGTGTCGAGCAGCGTGAGCTTTGGAGGAGCGCCGGTGACCTTCTCGAGGAACATGTCAAAGAGGAACGCCGTGTCCGTCGGACCACCGCACGCCTCTGGGTGGAACTGCACCGAGAAGAACGGCTTGTACTCGTGGATGATGCCTTCGTTCGAGTGGTCGTTCGCGTTCATGAAGAACGTCTTCCAGCCGTCTGGGAGAGACTTGGAGTCCACCGCAAAGCCGTGGTTCTGCGGTGTGATGTAGCAGCGCGTGGTGCGCATGTCGATGCACGGCTGGTTCATACCGCGGTTACCGTACTTCATCTTGTACGTCTTGGCACCGGCAGCCAGCGCCAGGATCTGGTTACCGAGACAGATGCCGAAGATCGGCTTTGGGTTCTCGAGCGAGATCGCCCAGCGGATCGTGTCAATGGTCGCAGTCGCCATGATCGGGTCGCCTGGACCGTTACTGATGAAGATGCCGTCGTACTGCATCCCACTGTTCTTCAAGTCAAAGTCGTACGGCACGACCGTGAGCTCGACGTCCTTGCTCGCCAAGTAGCGGATGATGTTGTGCTTCATGCCGCAGTCGAACGCGACGATCTTGTTCTTGCCGCCCTTGTTGTACACGCGCACCTCCTTGGACGTCACGAGCGCGACGAGGTTCTGCTGGTTTGGGTCCTCGATCTCGATCGGCTGGCCGTCGAACTCGATCTTGCCGAGCACGGCGCCGAGCGAGCGGATGCGCTTGGTGATCATGCGCGTGTCGATGCCAAAGAGCGCTGGGATGTTGTGCAACTTCAACCAGTCGCCGAGCGACGTGACGGCGTTCCAGTGGCTGTGCTGGAACGAGTACTCGGACACGATGAGCCCCGAGATCTGCACGTTGCTGGACTCAAAGAACTTTGGCAGCCCGAACTCGTCCTCCACAGACATGTCCGGCACGCCGTAGTTGCCGATGAGCGGGTACGTGAGCACGAGGATCTGACCGCGGTACGACGGATCCGAGAGCGCCTCTGGGTAGCCGACCATGCCCGTGTTGAAGACCACTTCGCCCGACATGCTCGCGTGCGCGCCGAACGAGTAGCCCTTGTACGTCGTGCCATCAGCGAGCACGAGCGAGCCGCGCTTGTGTTCGAGGATGCCGGCGAGCGAGTCGGCAGCGACGGGCGAGAGCGCAGACGACGCGGCTGAAGACATGGTGGTGGCGAAGGGGATGGAGGGATGGAGGTGTGTGTGTCGCTTGGTCTCGAGGCGGCAGAATGCAAAGTCTTGGTTGCTCGTGCAGCCCCAGTTTCCGTTTGAGCTGGCGCCACACAGCAGCAGCAGGACAACCAGCAAGTGCCACTAGTAAGAGCGAAAGGCAAGACGCCAGCTTCGACATGACGCAAAGGATCTGCGCTTTTCGAAGCACACCACCCGCATTCCAGCCAATCAGCGTGGAGTGCTTACAATTGGCAAGTCAGCTTGTTTTACACGTTCTGTTTTTGTTGGTGCAGAGCTGTTTGAAACTGTTTTGACTTGGGTTTTGTAAGCAAGCAGTGAAAAGAACCGTTTTCGACTTTGATGTGGTCACGCCTAAAATGCGTCAGTCTGCTCTTTTCACATTCGTCCCTACAAAAAGCAAGTCAGCTGTGTTAAACACAGCTGTTTGAATCACATTGAAGTGACCATCACTCCGCCTGCTGTGATAGGTGATGCTGGCGTGCTGGTCGCAGTGTTGCTTGCCAGAAACGAGGCGTGAGGGAAAGAGTGGAGCGTGTGCGTCGACAGATTGGCGGTGCCTCATGGCACTCTTTCCACTTTTTGCGCGCTACTGCGCAGGTGAAAATGGGAGGGGGCAGGGTGTGTGAGGAGCGTTTGGGTTTTCTGTGGTGGCGGCGGGAATGGGTGGACAGGAATGCGCGCGAACACGAATATGGATATGCAGGGAGAAGGCGCGACGGTGATGACGGCGATTGGTGCGGCGGCGATTGGTACAGTGATCAGTCGGAGCGAGCGAGCGAGTGACGTGTGACAGATGCGGTGGAAGAAGGGCGGACGAGTGCGATTGGAGAAAAAACGAAGACGTGTGCGTGGGCTGCTCGGTGTGTGTATATTAGCAAAGACGCAGGTGTTGGTCGATGCTCGCTAGCGAGAGCAGCAGCAGGTCGTCGTTCGAGTGATAAGCGCGATGTGGCAATCGTGATTCCGATTTGGCTTTCGATTTGTTGGTCTTTTTGCTTGCGTTTATGACCGTTTTGAGGTTGAACTTGTTCTCGCACTGGTGCTGCGCGTCGAGCAAGCCCGTCTTCAGCAGCAGCTTCTCTTTCCCGTCGCAGTGCAGCATCCGTCACGCATACCCCTGTGCTCGTATCGAGATCGTCGGCGTTTAGCAGCGAGAAGGCGGCAACACACGAGTGGTCCAGAGAGCGACGTGGGCGAACATATCCGCGAACGAAAGCACGAGAAGGCATGAGAAGGAGAGCGCTCTCCTGTTGTTCTCTGGACGTGACGACGCGAATGCAGACGTGAGCTCATCGGTCGCGCTTTCGCCATCGAGTTTTCTGCATCTCGCTGGTCGGGAGAAACGGACCCGCGAACAAGCGCGCGCTTGAACAGCAGCGCTTTCGTGAGTGCGTCCAGGTGGTGCCCTTCAAAGACACGACAGATCGAGAGTGAACAGACAGGTCAACAACAACCCACGAGTCGCAGCGAAGCAAGCCGACAAACAAACAAGCAGCAGCTGTCGACGCACCTCCTTCCAGCACCGACACGACTCTTCCCCGCGCGTGGGCTGGCACGCCCTCTTCCACAACCCGCTGCGTGATCTGCGTCGTCGTCGTCGTCATCAACAAGTTGGACAAACTGCGAGTCCGGTTCTGACGCACTCTCTGGCTCGGATGGAGTCAACCTCTCGCTCTCAGGTTGCTCAGACACTGCTGTTTGGTTGTCGACAGCCAGATCCTAGCGCTCCTGCTCAACTTCAAGCGATGGCTGCTCCTGTTCCAGCGATTGCTGCTGCTGCTCAGGGTCCCCCGTCTGAAGCGAGTGGTCGTGCTCAGACTCATCAACTTCCTTCGGCTGCTGATGCTGCTGCTGGTGCTCGGATTCGATCCAGTGCGAGTGCTCAGGCTCAGGCTTGTCGTCTTCCGCCTCGTGCTGCTGCTGAGTCTGTTGCTGTGGTTGCTGCTCCGACTCGAGCCACGCGAGCGGGTTGACGCGCACGCCGCTGATCTTGATCGTCGCGCCTTTCCTCTGCATGTTTTGGCGGAGCAGCCCTGAGAACGTTTTCGCACAAGGCGTTAGCAGATCCTGAAGAAAGCACGTCAGCAAGTTCGCCGTCATGCAGTACCTTCGACTCGGCTGCATGGCTCATTCGAAGACCCGATCGCGCCAGAGAAGCCCTCGAAGCACTCGCCACACACATTCGGCGTCCTCGTACACTGCACGCGTCGGAAACACAACGAAGACAAGTCAGCAAGCTACTACAGGTTTAATTCAGGACCTTGGTTCCCAAAGTCGAGATCTCCTACCGTTTCTCGTCCGATGGCGTCACACGCCGGCGTGACAGTGCACTCGACTTCTTCCAGTACGTCTGGAGGGAGCCCGTGGGTTCGCGCAGAGATGGGGAAGTGCGTCCACGAACCAAAGACGCCGAACGAACGGAGCGTCTCGCAGCGAAAGTAGATGTCGTACACCGTGCCTTCCTTCAGCTGCTCGATGCCAAACGCGGCTTCAAACAGCCCAGTGGCAGCATCACCGCGCTTCACAGGGCTCAGTCCATCAACTCTGCCCTTGTCACTGTGGCCGAAAGCCCCCGCGCCACCAGCGATTTCGACAACACCCTGCGCCACTGTGACCTCGTTTCGCTCCGAGAGGCGGCGGCGGTGCGGCAACACCATGTAGTGCACGTGACCCGCGTCCGTCAGCTGAATCGACGCCGCGAGCGCATCGACGCGCGCGTCTGCCGGCGTGACCGAGAGCTTGAGCACCGTCGGCGGTTCGCTGTGAGAACGCACGTCGCGATGCGAGGCGACGGTGCCGAACACGCCGTCGCTCCCTGTCGTCTCGGTGACGAGGTACACGGTGTAGTTCGTCCCCGGGCGAGGCACGCTGATGTTGACCTCGCGCCAGTCGCTGTCTCTCGAACCTGGATTCGCCTGCGAGCTCATGCTTTCGCCGTCGATGACCGAGCTCTCTTGCGCCACGAGCCGCTCCTGGATCGCGAGCCGATTGCCGCAAAAGTCGCTGTCGCGAGCCACGTGCTTGGTTTGGGACCAGACATCCACTTCGACGACCGAGAAGTGCGCTGAGCCGGGGGCGTCGACGCGGAACCCGACTGTGAAACTCGTCATGCTCCCCGGGGTCGGGTACGCCGAGTGCGCGAGAAGGATTGGCGGGTTCGCGTGCGTGGACACCTGCGGGAACTCGAGCACTCGGCCGTAGATGCCGTTGCTCTCGATGGTCTCAGCGGCCACAAACGCGTCGTACGTGGTACCAGCGGTCAGGTAGTCGAGCACCTGGACGTGCTTCTCGCCCGCGCGCTCGATCCTGACGCTGCGGTGCAGATGCACGACATCGCGCGCATAGTCATGAGTCTTTGGGGAGTTCTTCTCCGATCGTCCCTTGCGACTCACGTTGTTCGGCGACGTGACGTTGAGCTCCGGGTTCCCGCTGACGCCGCACATGAAGTGCACTTCGCCCAGTCGCTCGAGCTCGAATTCGAGCAGGAGCTCAGTCGCTCGAGCCTTTGCGCGGGAGCACGCGCACGTACTTGAACGCTGGCGCCAGTGCAAAGGTCGTGACCGAGGTCTCCGTGAACCGGTCGCTGAACACGCCGTTGCTGTGCGCGGTCTCGGTCGCCAGGAACACCTTGTAGGTCGTGTTTGGCTGCAGACCTGGCTCCCCGTCTTCTGCTTCTCCCTCTATGGCGATGTCGCGCTCGACGTTCGTCATTTTGTGCTCGCGCTCGTTCATCTCGACTACAAACCTGCGACTCACGAGTGGTGTGCTGCAAAGTCCCTCGTTCTGGTCACTGTCGGTGGCCACAGCGCTCATGCCATCACCACCTTCACCACCACCACCACTACCTTCACCGCGTTGCTGAGCTTTCAGAAGTTTAATTGGCGGTCGAGCGCACGCGTCCGGGTACACGAGCGCATGTACAATCGCTTCTTTGCAGGACGCGCACACGACGTCGAACTGGGCGGTGACGGTCGACGTGCTGCCGAACGTTGGCACGGTCGCGAATTTTGTCAGCACTGGCGCGGCCACGTGGGTCACCACTTCGATCGCGTCGTTCTCCGTCTTGGAGTCGTTCGAGCGGTGCCTGTGCGGGTTGATCCTGGTAAACACGCCGTCGCTGTCGCTGGTCTCGTAGGCGAAGAAGAGAAAGTACGGGTGGTTGGGCTTGAGTTCGTGGATTTCCTGGGTCAAAAAGAGGAAACTGGCGTTCTCGCTGCGGATCTGCGTCAGCATCCCGCTGGCAGCGACGCCGTTGGTGCCTGGGATCGCGTCTTTGAAGCCAGCTGATCCGTCGCGGGTGCGCGAACTGCTGCTGCTAGCGAACGAGTTGTGCGCGAACTCTCTGCGTGCTTCTTTCCCGTCTGCGAGGACGAAATACGGGATTCGTCCTGCTGCGACAGCGAAGCGCTCGAGAGCACTGAGTTGCTCTCCAGTAGTATCGGCGGGGGCGTCGACGAGCTTGGACATGGCAAGCTCGATGCGGACACTTCCCGTGAGTCCGTCAATGGCTCGAACCGAGATCTCGTCAAAGAGCATCGACTGGTTCGAGTAGTCGGCGTGGGTTCTCACGCGGCGGCACGCTCTGTCCGCGTCCTCCCAGTCAAAGATGCCGTCGCTGCTCGCGGTCTCGCTCACGAGACACACGTCAAAGATCGCGTTTGGCGGGAGCTTTGGGATCTCTTTGACGGTCAACTTGCCCTTGAGCACGTCTTCTCGCGAGACCGAGATCGTGCCGTTGTCCCACACGCCCGCGCCGAGATCCTCGAAGCGCGCGGCTTTCAGGAGCGACGCGTTCAGGTGTGCGAGGCTGTATTCGCTGGCGAGTGGCGGCCACACGTGCGCTGGTTCGGTCGCATCCGTCGCATTCAACGCAGCACTACTACTCTCGGCGTCCTCGACTGGTTTTCGGCTCGCTTCTAGTTCCTGCAGTTCAGTGAGACGCTGCTTCTCAAACACTGCGTCACTGCGATCGGGGACGAGACTCCTGAAGAAGAGCGCGTAGCGCACGTCGCCGAACCGACTGAGCTCCAGTTCGATCGCGAGCGTGCTGCTGGACCCAGGTTTTGGTCGCACCACACTACCGCCGCTCTGCAACGACGGGAGGATCTTTGGCGCCGTCGCGAACGTCGTGACGCTGATCTTCTGGACGTCTCCGTCGTGAGGAAGAGCGTGTATGACGTGTTCGCCTTGAGACTGGTTGTGCCAAAGCTCTCGAGTGCGTTGTTCGCAGCAAAGACGTGGCTC
>JAASFO010000774.1:0-13485 GCA_023333815.1 Globisporangium recalcitrans | reverse complement strand
TTAAAGCAGCCAGGACACCCCATCGTAGGTGGTGAGGCTTTGCAGACAAAGCAGGAAGGCGACGATGAAGAGAGGCGTTTGTCTCCACCAGTGGCAGGAGCGAAGCGCGCTTCCATCAGCGCACGCAGTTTCTCTCGCTCGATCGGGTTCAAGCCCTGGACCACACCCTTCCTGACACCGACCTCGTCACTGCGGGTGTCTCCTCGTCACTCTCACGCTCACTGTCGTCGTCGTCGTCGTCATCGTTCTCGAGCACCACTCTCTCCAGCGGGATCTTGGCAAAGCCAGCGAAGAAGAACACGGGCGAAACTGAGTGTGAGGAGCGCTTGGATCCGGAGAAGAACTCGTAGCCCGCAGCCGCTGGGTGGGTCTTTTCGGGGAACACCATGTCGCGCTCGAGTCTGTGCAGAACCAGCTCCTCCTCTTCGCGCTCCTTCTGGTGCCACGCAGAGCTAGAGAGTTTGGTTTGCTGGAGCACCTTGGCGGCATTGTCTCGCTCTTTCTTCTCCAGGGGCGTGAGTTTCCCGAGTGGTAGCACGCGGGTTTTGCCAGCAGCTTCCCCAGCAGACGGAGGAGCTGAATCGGAAGGAACAGGGAGTGGTGAGGATGCTGGCCGCACCACCAGGGGACCCAAGACATGTTCAGCCTGTGCCGAGTCCATCGAAGCCATGGTCGATGACTGCCATCACGCTATCGCAAAGTGGCTGCAGCGTGTTGGTCTGACCGTTCTTGGCTCGCTCCAGACTAACAGAGACTCACCGACAGGGATCCCACAGAGCATGCAAAAGGAAAGCAGAAAAGCTATTCTTTGCAGCCTTCGCTTTGCATTTTTAGCTCCTTAGGCGGGAAAATCGAGTGCGCGAATGAAGATCAGCGACGTCAAACGCGGCGAATGGGTGCAAGCTCTATAGGTACCACGTGACACGTATGCATCACATGCTCGAGCTACACCTTTTGTTGCCACAAGCGCGGAGAGAAGCTCGAGCAAGTCAGCATTCTTTTCATACATACACTCTTCAGCAAAAGACCAAATCACATCCAATTCGCTCTTCTCTCCCCTCTTTCTCCCCACCACGAGCGAGCTCCTAGTTCCAAGGCAGCACGGACACCTCGTCGTACACGACTCCGTTCTTGTTGAGGACGAACTGGATGTTCATGAGCGCTGGGCTCGTGGAGACTCGAAGGTACCCGTACTCGTTCACGTGGCTGAGGCTCCAGTTGCCGCACGATTTCGAGAACTCTGTCGAGTCGATTTCAAAGCCGGCTGAGCCAGCAAGAACGTGAACCGTAGCTCTGCCATCGTCGACGCATTCTCCCTTGTAGACAGGACAGCTGCGCTCGTAGGCATGTTGATGACCCACCTGAAAACAGTTGAAAAAGGAACTCAATTCAGACCAGTTTCCCGATCCAAGAGACTTCAGCGAGACGGTTTTCATTCTTACCAGCATCACGTTGACGCGATTCTTGTACAGGAGCTCTTCGAGTTCAGTTCTCAAGTGCGACGCGACCAAGTTCACTGAGCACTCGGTGTCGACAATCTGGGTGGTGTACTAGACAACCATTATCACAATCATGTCAGCAGGTTTACTAGAGAACAAAAGCCGTGATAAACCCCGCAAACAAGAGATCCGAGGCAGAAGTCCATCGTTACCATCATTCGATGCCCAGTGAGCACAACCCACGGAGTGACACTGCGGTCCACACTCTCCAGATCCTGCTTGAGCCACTCGTACTGCTCCGAGCCGCGCGTCCAGTTGTGCTCGGTGGACATTTGCACGACGTGGATGCCAGCATAGTTGAAGCTGTACCAGTAGATGGAGTTGCCGGTGGCTGGGGCTGAGAAAGAAGACGTATGAGACACAAAATGAGCTTGCAAACTGCACATCCATGGGGATTTGGCAAACGAAACAAGCGCCTTGCTCACCATGCCACCGGTGATGCATGGGAACCGAGCACTCGCCGCCCGAGTCAGCTCCAAAGTTGCCCCACGATGGATGGAACCCAGTTCCTGAAGCTCCAGCACCGCCACTTGGGTCGTGCTCGCCTCCAGAAGTGTAGTCGTACTCATCTGGTTTCATACACACAACGCATTAGCTCAGCACCACATTGACGACTCTCATTGGACTTCTTGTGGACCGAATGGCTGGACACTTACGATTCCCAACGCTGACCATGTATGGACTGCAGAACAAACCAAACACCAATCACATCAGCAAACAGCAAAGAAGGACATACAAGACTTGCCACTCAACGCTGTTCTTACTTACATTCGAGTCGCGTACGGCTCAATGAGGTGGAAGAACTTGTCCCACACGTGTGCTTTGCCTCGCGCGTAGCTATTACCCACACAAATAACAAAGATTAGAAAAAGAAATCCACGAAAAGCATACGACCGACATTGGTTCTACGTACCTGACGTCTCCGAAATGCAGCAAGAACGAGTCGTAGCCATTCCCAACGACGTCCCCAAACACGCGCGCCGCCGTGGACTGCGCTGCTGGTGCGCCATCGACGCCCATGTCGCCGTACGCGATGAATTTGGCGGTGCGCGCTGTTTGGAAATCTGGTTTCGACCGGAAGCTGTGAACTTTGCTCCACCCATCTTGGTCATTTCCAAACTGATAGAAGTACAACTGGTCGGGCTTCAGCTTTTTCACGATCACCTTGTGCATGTACCCAGGATCGCGGAAGCATAGCTGGGAAATCGTTGTCGCAGGCGCGTGACACCTACAACCAAGATACGAACGTGAGTTGATTCGTAGTGTTCAAGTAAGTCCAGATGCATCTCCTATAGCAAGATCGTCAGGATAGTTTACTGTTAGCTCACATGTCAGTCGCGTTGTAGGTCGTGGAAGTCCCTTGCGCTTGCATACTCAGCTCCGACGCGCGCAGTCCGTAGCGCACTTGAGGGGTACGAGACGACGCAGAATTGAACATGACCGCCATCTCGTCGTCCTTCTCTGTGAACGCCAGGTGGCCGTGCTTTGGCGCATCAAACGAGTCCTTCATGCCAACTTCAATCTGCGCCAGCACGCGAAAGGTCTTGGTCGAGCGCTCTGAGATGAAGTACTTGACCACGTAGTTGCAGCGCATCATGTACAGATCTACAGGGAGAGTTAACAGCACAAACGCGCCTTGTGAGCAATAGAGAGACTCACACACAAGATACTGTAGCCATGTAACACTAGGAATATTGTACTACGCACCGGAGAAGCGCACCGAGTTGGACGTCGTGTCAGTCTCCGTGACGCTCTTCTTCTGCAGGTAGTCGTCGTCGCCTGTTGTGGGACCGCAGCTCAGTGTCAAATAGTCCTCGCTCTGCGTGACGCAGTCCGCCTTGGACGTCCATGACACGAGCAGATCGCCTCCGTCTTCAACCAGCGCTGGCGACGTACTCAGCTCAACACCAGCCTGAAGGTCTTCTCCATCTTGCACTTGGCTGAACACGATGTGGTCTCCTGCCGACTCGGGTCGTGCACTTGGACGAACAGCTTTACCACCACCACCACCGCTGCTGCTGCTACTCTCGGCAGTGACAGATGGACCGGCGACTGCGCTGCTGCGATGTCTGGCGGGCTCATGGCGCTTGAATTCCAGTTGATGTGGCTCCCAGATGACGGACGCGAAGCCCACGCAGAGCGCGACCACGAGCGCAGTCAGCACCACTGCGTCGCGGAGTCTCGATGACGCAGGACGGCGGGCCGTCAGCCGCTGCTGCTGTTTCTGCTGATAGGCTCCCACAGAAGCGTCCTCATCAGCGTCGCCCACGAGCGTGTACCCGTCGTGCAGGCGGCGCGACGTCGCCATCTTCCTTCCTTCTCGCCTGCTCTCCTTCAATCAGTCGACTCAGAAATGAATCCAAGTGTGTGCTTCTCACTTCTCACCAGCTCAAGAAAAACAGAGAAAAAGATCGAATGCGAAGAATAGCGAGGTGGCGCGAAGGTCGCTCGAATGTGACCAATGAATGTTGCTTGAAATCGCTCTTTTTGGTGGTTCAGTTGAGTGCCGCGTATCTCTATTGCCCCTCCTCACTCTCCTCATTCCCATTGAAGAAAAGCTCCTTCATTTCCGCTCTCGCCCGCAGACGACACCTTCCTTCCTTCCTTCCTTCCTTCGCCTCATACGCAAGACACAATGGAAGCCATCCGCAGATACCTCAAGGTGCGTCTTGCGCCATTCTCCGCCTCTTCTCTCTCGCGCGCTCTCGTAGCGCACCAGCAGCAACGCCAAGCCGACTGACGCATGCTCTGTCTCGCGTATCTTTTCGATTTCTCTTTCTCTCTCTCTCTCTGTGCTCAGGTGCAATTGCCGCGCTACCTGAAGGGGCTGCCGCTGCCGCGCACGTTCTCGGGCTTCATGAAGCTCAAGCAGGAGGAGTGGGTGTACCTGGCGCCGCTGCTCGTGACGATCGCCGTGCTCTTCTACTCGCTCTTCTTCTCCGGCAAGGCGGACTCGAAAGGCGGCAAGTTCCGCGTGAACCGCCAGGTGAAGCTCGAGAAGGAGAAAGTGGTGGACTTTTTAGAGGTGACCGAGGTGGAGGACCTCGTGACCAAGGGCAAGGGCAAGTGCCTCGTGTGCCGCTGCTGGAAGTCCAAGAAGTTCCCGCTCTGCGACAGCTCGCACGTCAAGCACAACAAGGAGACCGGCGACAATGTCGGTCCGCTCGTGATCCAGCAGAAGAAGTAAGCTTCTTGCAGTCATTATGCCTAGGAGGCTGCTGCGATCGCGCAAAGGACGAGTCACTCTCTCTGTGGAAAGCGGCTGCTGCCGTTTGTGTAAGCGCGCGCGTCATTGGCAACGTTCGTAGCCGTGCGAGAGAGACCGAGTGCGTTAGAGTGCATGCCTACGTACGCAGCTAGTTGTCGCGATTATTTTATAATCCATACATGTTGGTGTTGCCTACATCGAGTCATCACTCCTCATCACGTCTTCTTTAAATCGCGTGGCTGCCTCGCGCATCTTGGCGCTATGAGAATGTGGCGAAGAACTCAGTGCGAGCAGCGGTGCATCACCGCCACACACGGATGGCGCAATGAGCCGGCTGTTATTGCTATTGGTCCACCTCTTTCCACGGATGCTCGAGAAAAGGTGCGGGACGACAACGCGATTGAGTGTTCCCGAGCTTTGGGAGCATTTGAACTGGGTCTCCAGCCAAGTCCGCCTGGGCAACATCGCAAATGCACTACCTCAGGACGATGGTCATCGATCGCCAGGTTTCTAGCCGCGCCAGTGATCTACTGGTATCTGATGGTGCGAGAGAAACTGGATCCATTTATGTTCGAATGCTGTTGGGAATGTGTGTGTGTGTGTGTTGCTCATTCAGTGCTGCGTTTGTACACTGAGAGATCTCCACGAGGAGCTCTGTTGCCGTGTTGTACAGTCCGCCTGATCCATCCATTCCATCTCGATTGCGCACGCCAATGGGAAAATATGGCAGCAAGTGTGACGAATCTCTGTTGACGCTGTGCACACCGAGCCAGTCTGGCAGTCTGGCAGTCTGGCAGGCACGCAGGCTGGCACGCAGGCACGGATGCACGGATGCACGGAGGCAGTCTGTCAGTCAAAGTGAGCATTCATTTGGCGCGACTTGCTCATTCCGACTGCCATCATCACCATCATCATCCGAGATCTGTCAGGTTGAACAAACGAGACAAAACGACGGAACTTAAGAGGCTCCAGTCTAGTCTGCCCAATCGAAAGGCTCTATAAATGTATTCTATTCCGCAGGTTTCTCCACCCTTCGCATCTCTGCCTGCATTCTTTCGCGTACTCAAACAACACAACAACAACAACCAAGTATGCTATTCTCTAGTGTCAGTCCTGCTAAGTGCGCGTCTCTCTGCTTCGCGTCATGCGCACTTTGTGAGCTCAATGAGCTCATCATAGTGAGCGCAAGTGAGATGGAAGGCTCGGACGCGAAAGACGTCGTCACATTCTGTAGATGCGTGCGTGCATCCCACCATCACGCGTGTTGTGCAATCGCGCGCGCAATGACCTCAGCAATTGCGCTGCATCCCACGCTCCATGTCCACGCTCACTTGTTTCCACACAGAGCAGGAGTCAGTCAGTCAGTGCCCATCACTTGGGCGATCCATCGAGCGATCGATCAGGGCACGCACGCTCAACAACCGTCCGTCTCCTCCGCCAGAACCTCTGCAGCTCCACAAGGCATCATCGCAGAGCCCCTCCCCTCCCTGCTGATTGATTGATTCGCGCGCTCACTGAACCTCATCAGTCAGTCAGTCAGTCAGTCAGCGGCGACACAGAGAGACCCGCAGAGACAGCCCGCCCGCACGCCCGCACGCACGCACGCGTACGAACAGGAGCCATGGCGAAGGACCACGCGCGCGCGCCGTCGCGGCCGTTCTTCCCCGTGGCGGACCATCAGCTGCCCAAGATCCACGTGACGCCCGAGCAGCACGAGGAGCTGCGCGCGTACCTGCTGCCCATGGTGCAGGAGGTGATCCGCGAGGGGCCGACGTGGGGACGCTCGAACGTGCGCAGCGCGCAGCGCGATGGCTGGAAAGTCACGGCGTCGACGGTCGAGAGCTGCCTGCTGACCAAGAGCAGCGGCAAGAACTACCGCAGCAGCTACAGCTCGCCCAGCAGCTCCAGCAAAACCAGCAGCAACGGTCATGGCAAGCAGCCGCAGCTCGGCGCGTCGATTCAGATGCCGCCAACCTCTGGCCAGTGCTTCATGGGCTACTCCCAGGTGCCGTTCTCGCTCGAAGACGTCATGAACAGCGTGTACGGCGAGACGACTGAGGAGCTGCGCAGGCACTACACGCAGAACTATGGCTCCATGTGCCTCGACAGCTGCGTGCTCAAGACGCTCGAAGGCGCGACGCTCGAAGATCCGTTCTGGTACATGGGCATCAAGTGGCTCGCGCTCAAGTCGCCCGTGAAGAAGCTCGTGTCGAGCCGCGAGTTCGCGTTCATCGATCTCACGGGCACGCACGTGCAGAGCGACGGTCAGCGCATGCTCTACCGCATCGTGCAGTCCGTGAACCTGAAGAGCTACGGCGGCAAGGACTCGTACTTTGGGCTCACGCGCGCGCACATCGAGGCGGCGCTGGTGTACTGGGTGGACGAGGCGAATAGCACGCCCGAGCGACCCGTGCTGAACGTGTGCACGAAGGGTCGCGCGCACCTCAAGGGCAGCATGCCGCTCTGGCTCGTGCAGCTCTACCTCAAGAAGATGTGGAACACGAAGCGCTCGCTGCACCTCGACGACGCGCTCGAGTCCCCTTCTGTTGGAGCAGCAGGGGAACCAGCAGCAGCCACAGGGACGGGGTCAGCAAGAGCAACAACAGCGAGGAAGCACAGCAGCGAAGGGCGGAACTCGATTGCAAGCGGGAGCAGCGACAGCGCGCCGCTCGACATGGCGACCACGTGGGTGCCGAACGAAGAGCGCAGCGCGTGCTACGTGTGCCAGAAGAAGTTCCAGCGCGTGCGGCGGCCCAAGCATCACTGCCGGTCCTGTGGCGAAGTGATCTGCAGCGAGTGCACGAGCTACAGCAAGCTCAACGTGCGCTCGCTCGTGCGCACGGACTCGTCGCTGGCGCTGCTCAGCACTGGCAGCAGCAGCAACAGCAACCGCGATTTCTCAGAGAGCAATGGTGTGGAGACGCAGGCGGGAGTGAAGCACACAGCGAAGGCGAGAGCGCCGCGGCACGTGGTCCGGGAATCGCAGGGGATGTACATCACGGTGGGGAAAGTCTGCCACCGGTGCATGGAGCTCAAGAGCATCATGCACAACAACAGCACGGCGTTCCAGAGTCAGCAGCAGCAGATGGCCGTCCCCTGGAAGAACGGCTACGACGCGCAGGACGAGAAGCTACGCACGCTGCACCCCGAGCGCGACGCCAGTGAGAATGGCGATGGCGATGATGGTGATGACGCGGCAATGCACAACAGCAGCAGCAGCAACAACCACCGGTTTGCACCCCTGGGGTCGCCACGTGAAGAGAAGTACGAAGCAGCAGCAGCGATGGAACCTGAAGGTGGTGACCAAATCCCAAACTCTGCAAAGCAGAATCGCAATCGGAGAGGGAGCATGTCGTCGCTGACGTCTTCGGAGGTGTGCGCGATCATTGAAGAGAATGGGCAGTGTGAACTGCACCCGATCAAACCAAGAGCCACGGAGACCACTGCCGCTGAAATGGGTGGTGGGGATGACTCCGCTGCTGCTGCTGGAGATATATCGTCTGCTACTTCGGATGTGGCGTCCGACAAACAGCAGCGCGACTTTGATGACGATGTCGACGACAATGACGACGACAATGACGACGACAATGACGAGGAGGAGGAGGAAGAAGGAGACGGCAACGAAGACCTGGAGTTCAAGCCCGTGCTCGCGAACGCAGTGCCCGCACACGAGCTGCTTGCCAACTGCGCCGCGGGGCGAGACAGTGAGCTCTCGGGCTCGCTCTCGAGCTTCAACCCGGACTTCCTCTTTGAATTCCAGCAGGAGTTCAGTGATGACGACGACGACGACGACGACGACGACAAGGAGAAAGAGAGCAGCAGCAAGCAGGAGGTGAATGCGACCAAGGCTCTAGACGGCTTTCTGCCTCCGCACACGGCCACGCCGCTGTCGCCCACAGACTCGACCACGCTATCGACGGCGTCGTGGCCGCGCGCGCAGTCCCAGCGAGGGAGCGTCTCGATCACGGACGTCCAGCTCGCGATCGCGGACAACGCCAAGCTGCTTGAAGTGCTCAAGCGAGAGCGCGAGAGCGCCGAAGACTATGACCAGACCCCGTGACGAATTGAATCCTCCCTCCCTCCCTCCCTTGCCTAGCGAAATAGACTGCGAATATAAGTAATAGCGAGCACCACCTCAAACAAATGGTTGGTTGCTGCTTTCTCAACAAGAGCCCTTTTGCATCAACAAGCACAATCTCCACTTCTCTTGGGACCATTTTCAACTTATTTGATACGCTAAAATACGAGTTTCAATCTTTCAACTTTTGCTGTTTGTTCGCTCCAGCACTGCAGCAGAGACTACGTGACTCAGTCGATAGACAGAGAGGACGTTCGTGCGTTCACCTGCTCCGCTTCGTCCGCTAATTGGTTGTTGTTGTTGCTGCTGGTGGTGCTGGTGTTCCCGCCGCCTTTCAGCATCGTCGGCTGTGTGCGCGCGAGCGACTGCATGACCGCGCCGATGGGCAATTGCGCCTCGGCTTTCGAACTCGCGGCGCGCTGCTGCTGGATCGAGCTGATGAGCGCCTCCTGCTCGGCGATCGACCGCTCCATCTTCTCAAAGTGGTCGGGGATCGAGAACGACCGGCGCCGCATGTCGATCGGCTGTAGCGAAGACGATTCACTGGCTGCATCCACACTATTGCTGTTATTGTTGCTGCTGCTATCATTGCTGACGCTGTTGGTGGCCGTGGTAGGTACCATCGTCGAAGAAAAAGACGGCGCGTGGGTACTGTCCACCAGGCTGGTCCGGAAGCTGAGTCGGTCGCCGTCGCTCTTGCTCTTTAGCCGCTCCCCTCTCGCCGTCAGCTGGCTGTCGTCCAGCAAATCGTCAAACTCGTACATTTTGCTGCCGACGTCGCTGTCGCTCTGCTTGCGACTCGGTGCGTCGGAGGTCGCCGCCGACAGGTCGGACACGCTCGCGTCGTCGAACAGCCGGACGCTGCTACGCGCGAGCCGGGTTTTCTGCTGCTGGTCGCGCAGCTTCTGCTTCTCTCGCTCCATGTGCTCCTGGCGCAGCTTCTCGACGCGCTTCGAGAACTTGACGTCGTCCACGATCGACTCGTCGACCGAGTCTTCCAAGTACCCACTCTCGCCGTCATCCTCATATTGGCACTCGTAGTTGCCCGCGAACGCCGCCTGCATCTGGGCATAGTGGCGCATCATGCCTTCCGTGAAGTAGTAGTTGCCCACACCCGCGACCATCGCGCGACGCTCCTGGCGGATCAGAAAGATGCACTTCTTGCAAAACTTGAATATGTTCACGACAGGGAACCCGTGGCGGTTCGTGCTCTCCAGTGTCTTGCTCAGCGGCTGGTTCTGCAGCGGGAAGTTCGCGTCTTTCGTCGCGTCAAACTTTTCCGGCGTAATGAGCGGCAAAGTGGTCATGCACTGCGCGCACATCACTTCGCCGCACATGCGGCAGTGGTGCCGGTGGCGGCGCAGCAAGCTGAAGCTCTTGAAGCAAATGAAGCACGCCTTCCGCTTCGTGTCGGGCACCCAGCTCGCTATCGTAGGCGGGAACAGCTTTATGTCCCCAGCTATCGACGCCGCCAGCGGAGACGGGATGTGCGTGCTCACGCTCAGCGCGATCGTGCTCCGGTCATTCGGCGACCTATCGTGCGGGAACATGAGCCCGTGCTTGGTGATGTACTTGGCGTCTGCGAGCTGCTCGATTTGAGTGATGATCGGCGCAAAGAGCGACAGGTTCATGTTCGCCATCCAGCTGGTCGAACGGCCCGCGGGGTCGAGCTTGCCCTCACAGAAAAGCTGTACCTCTTTTGCCTTGTGGTCGTAATGATACAGGAGCACGACCGAGGCCACGGAGCGCACGACGTGCATGCCGCCCTGGTCGGGGATCAGCGGCACGACGTCCTCGGACACCGGCTCGATGACCTTGACGAGGATCTTGTCCCCAAAATCGTCCACCACGGTCTTCTGGTAGTGCAGGAACGCGCGGTCGCGCGGACCGACGATCTTCAAGTTGTTGATCGCGCCGGTGAGCAGCCACTTCATGCCGAAGAATAGGAACGGGTCGTCCTCGGTCTGGGTCTCGTAGCTTTCGAGCACCGCGGCGTCCAGGAAATGGTCGCTGAACCACACCGCGTTGATCGCGCGCTCGTCTGGCGTCGTGTCCGAGTAGATTCCGTACTCGACGTCCTGGAGCGTCACGCCGGAGATGCGACCCGTAGCGACAAATGGACGGCACGTCGAGATGCTCTGGTCGCTGCCGGGACCACTGCGTCGTCGATACACGGTGAGATTCGGCTTGGTCATGTGCAGCTTCCAGTTCTTCGGGTCGTCGAAGATGCCGCTCGTGCCGTCCCACGCTGCCTGGCTCTTGAGCAGCGCTTTCGCGATGCGGTCATCCATCTTCTGCTTGTACTCGGCTCTGCGCTCTTCGCTCAAATGGACGCTCGGCGTGAGGTTGTCGAGCCACGGCAAGCTCGCGGGCTTGGCGCCGTGGCTCTTGGTGCTCCCGCCGTGCTTCTGCTGCTGGTGACTGTGGCGTGCCGGCGCGGCCACCGGAAGGTCGAAGTCGAGCATGATCGGCTCGGACGCGCGGGTGCTGGCGTTGCTGCCGCTATTGCCGCCGCCGGCGTACGCCGTGCCGGCCACGGACCGCGAGCCCGGGGGTTTCTCGAGCAGGCGGCGACCTTCACCGCCACTGACGCTGGCGCCCGTGACCGACGAGCGCGCCACGCGGCCGCCGCGGTAGCCTCCGATGCCGCTGATCTCCATGCGGGAGGGAGGGGGGAGGGGAGGGGAGGCGTTGTGCGCTGTACTCTGTGGGCTTCTTAGTGGGAGAGGCTTTAAGATTGAGCGATTAGGCGATCGACAGAAGCTGCAATGAGGAATTGCTGCTGGTGTTGTTTGGTTGTTTGAGGTTCTCTGAGTTCTGCATGCATGCATACTCTGTCATTGCATAGTTGAAATGTGTGTGCGTGTTTGGTTTTGGTTCTGAAAACAGGAGACGCCAGTGCATCCTGTAGAACTAGCGGACAGTGCAAACAAAAGCAACCTCTTGGGATCTGGACAGAGAGAGAGAGAGAGAGAGACTGTCAGCAGCAGGTAACAGTCGCGCTGACACCAATACGCATAGTCGCTAGGGATCATTGCGACCAAAATGGCAACAGCACGAAGCGCAGAACACTTGTGTTGAAAATCTGGTGGAAGAAACCCACTTTGTTCTGCATGCAAAGCAACACACCGAAGAGTATGCCGTTAGAGAGGACCACGGTTAAAAACTGGATAGTGGACAAAGATCTCATTCAACGAACAAAGAAAGGCAGGTCGCTTTCTTCGTGATTACTTTACACACAAAGTGGTCCAAATGCAGCACATCCTGTGTAAGCTGGCAGCAGATTGCACGGATTCTTCACATTTGGATGTTGCTTATTCGAATTTGACGATCCAGACGATTCATTGGACAGTTCGGAATAGCAGCTCAAAGACGCATTGATATAGAAAGCTGATACTTGCATAGGGATATACCTGCTGTACCCAAGACGAAGAGCAGTGTCAAGAATGATGGCGATGGGAACTCGCTCGATCGTGCGTTCAACGCAAAAAGGAGCAGACCACTCCTCCTTCATCCCAAGCGCAATGCTGCACAGTGCTTCTATGCTGCTTGCGCCTGCCGGTGTTTCTATTTATCACACCTGTGCCTGCCTGCGAGCGAACGAGCAAGCGCGAACCGAAAGTGATGGAAGCTGCTTGCTCACCGCAAATGCTCGGGCTGCTGGCGTTACACTGGAGCGCGATTGCCACTGGGTGTGTGCTGGTTCTAGACAATTCTGCCAGCGATTAAGGCGCCTCCGTCGATCGAGAAGTTGTAGCTGCTTTCATCTCGTACTCTTCGTCCTCTATTTGGCTGCTCGACATCGCCGCCGACATCGTCAACGCCATCGACTGCATCGCGGCGCCAATAGGCAGTCTCGACTGAGCCCCACTCTCCGCTTGCATCATCGCGCGCTGCAGCTGGATCGAGCTGATGAGCGCTTCCTGCTCCGCGATCGACCGCTCCATCTCCTCAAAGTGGTTGGGGGTCGAGAACGATCGGCGCCGAAGGTCGTCCAGCGATAGCGAATCTTCTCCAGATGCGTCAGCAGTGTTGTTATCGTTCTCGGCAGTGACGCTGAGTTTGTCGTTGTCGCTCCTGCTCTTCATCGCTTCTACCTTCGCCTGCAGCTTCTTCTGGTCCGTGGCAAGCAAGTTGTCAAAGTCGTACATTTCACTGCTGCTGGTGCTTTGCTTGCGACTCGCTGGGTTTGAGTCCGAGCCCAGCGATTGCACCGACATCGACGCCGCGTCGGACATGTCCGACCCATCGAACAGCCGAACGCTCACACGAGCTTGCTTTTTTTGCGACTGCTCGCGCAGCTTCTGCTTCTCTCGCTCCATGTGCTCCTGGCGCAGCTTCTCGATGCGCTTCGAGTACTGGATGTCGTCCACGATCGACTCGTCGTCGTTGATTGAGTCGTCAAAGTATCCGGTTTCGTTTCCCTCATTGCCGTCCGCGAACTGGTCTCCTTCGTAATTGCCCGCGAACGCTGCCTGCATCTGCGCATAATGGCGCATCATGCCTTCCGTGAAGTAGTAGTTGCCCACACCAGCGACCATCGCGCGGCGCTCATGGCGGATCACGAACATGCACTTCTTGCAAAACTTGAAGTGATTGACGACCGGGAAGCCGTGGCGATTTGAGTCTTCGAGCTTCTTGTTGTCCGGTTGGTTCTGCAACGGGAAGTTCGCGTCCTTCTCAGCATCGAACTTTTCCGG
>JAASFO010000773.1:0-13498 GCA_023333815.1 Globisporangium recalcitrans | reverse complement strand
TTAAACTCTGCGGCTTCACCCACGGAGAGTGCGGTGGCGACGAGGGCGGAGATGACGGTGAACTTGCGCAGCATCGTTGGGGAGGTGCTCTGGTTGCTGGTGTTGTGTATCCGGAGGCGGATTGGAGAATGAGCGAGGCAATGGGACTTGCTGGCAAGTAGGTCCGTGGACAAGACGGAGAGCGCGCCGAAGAGCTCTTTTAGGTGCAGGCGCTGGATATTCAACCTGCAGTTGTACCCTAGAGTCGTCCGTTTCTCGTTGGCATTGTATGCACTGCAAGCAAGTGGTCCTCCGTCCTCGTCGCACATCCAAGCTGGCGAGCGTGCGATGGCACACGCAGGCACCTACCGAGCTCGAATAAACAATCAGATTGGCGATGCTGGTCGGTCGGAAAAACTGGGTGAAGAAGTGGAAATTGGTTGCATCTGACTTCCTCCTGGTTTGGTATACAGAGTAGTATACGGACCAGGAACTTTGAGCTCAGGTCAGATCAAGGAGGACACTCAGGTGGAAAGGGTTGCTCTTACCTGATCCTGTGGCTGTGTTGCACCCACTCGTTCGCTCTTGGCGACGCACCGATGAATCAACAGACGAGGACTGTTGGTTGACTGCAGTCATGTGGATACGCACACCTTGACGAACCCAGTTCGCAGTTTGGGGTTGTGTACCCACGTATACCATTTATGCACGCCCAGGACCAACTGTGCAGTATTCAGACTCGTTCTCCTCGCTTTCGCGTTCGAATCGCCATGTGTGATCGATCTTACATTCAGGCAGGTATTCGTCAGGTATGCATTGGGACGACTCACGAGTCACACACACAAATCAGACGCTAAAACGGTGACACTGTCGCCGCATGTGTTCAGAGATCTCTGGGGAGAGCTGAGTGCGGCCACCTCCCGACGCATCTCGACCGCGAGTCAGTCTCCATGTGATCTCCCGCCTCGCGCGTTCGGAACGCAGAGCATCTGCGAACTGATCCTTCTCAAGACGCAAGCGCGACAATAGAGACCCATGGCACGGAACAGAGAGTCACGTCGCGTAGAGACTCTGGTGCTATGCCTCTGGACCGTCGCGAGGACGATGCATGCACAGGTCGCAAGAGCACGCTTCGAAGCAACTGTGTCACCACCACATCCCGCATCGTGCGCACCCAAAAACCGTCTCCTACACCAGTGCGGGTACTCCACAATGACGCAACGATGCCACCATAGAATATACTGCGTACAGAAGTCTACCGTGCAGTAAGTGTGTTGGAAGGTGTGGCAGTCTATCATCCACGTCTAGTCCGATGCTTCTCCACCTCAACCACTTGCGTCCGCAAGTGTTCATCAGAGCGGTCACAGTGCACGCCGCTTGGGTAGATCGCAATGCTGTTGTGTGCAAGAGCCGCAACCCAACCCCGCCAAGATCTCTGGTCGTGAAGGTTTTGTCCGCGTTTGCAGTCCATGTGCGTGCACTCCTGCGACAGGCAGATGCCAATCCAAGAGGCGACGACGGCGCTGTTGCGCTTCGGTAGATCGCGCAGAGGACGAACTGATGACTTGTTGTGGGCGATGTATATTTGAGAACGAGGAAAGGACTAGACGAAAGATCTGGTCGAGCGAGCAGACTGGTATTGAGAGAGCTGGCGCTCTTGTCGAGGTGCATGGCTAGCGATTCTCTGGATCTCAGGACTTTCTATGCAATATGTATCCTTGGCATGATGGATCTGGGGTGCGCGTAGCGTGATGGATCCATGGTGCGCGTATCCATAAGACGCGTGGCATTGTAATGGCGTGAGGGAGCAAGTCCAGAGCTTGGATTCCAACAGGAGCTGCGAGTCAGCGTTGCTCTTAAGTTGAGTTCTCACTAGTCCAATCCGGTGATCGAGACATTGAATAACGAAAACGAGTCCTGTCACTCCCTCCTGTTCTTTGTATCGGAGCGATTCTTTTCTTTGCAGTGAAGACAACCCACGCCTGCATCCGATGAGTGTGGCAGTCAGAGTCAGTGAACAACTGCTAGGGCACTTTTCCCTGAAACGCAACCAGACGCACACTTGGAGTTTGCAAGACGAGGGTGCTCTGCATTTTTGACTAGAATAGGCATAGGCATGTGCTTGTCGAGAGGTTGTGCACAGTCTCCTAGCATTGCTGGACGACAACATCCGTGCACCAAACACGTATGCACGCAGAGAGGCTGCAGATAGGGAGGTCAAATTCTGTACTCTCAAGTCAAAATCTGTATTCCAAACACTGTTCGTCAAATCCATCTGGTGTTTTGGACACTCCCACTCAACTTATCAAGACGAGCATACTATCCCACAGCGCACCGTTTGCTTACTTCAAACAACTGCATTGCTGTAATAAAACACAACGAGTCTATCTGTACTTGCTACTGTATAAGCGCGACTTGATAATGACGCAGCTTTGCTTGCTCTGTCCGGAAGAGTTGGCTACAACACCCACTCTTGCCATCAAGCCAGATGCTGATGCGCATGAGTATCGAGCGGCAGTGATCGGGTGCCGCCGCGCCTCTGCATGCGCTTCCTCGCCACCACATGATGCGTGGAGCTGTTGAGCTGAGCTCTTCATCATTGCCGCACTCGCTCTCTCTCGTGAACACGGCTCCCAGTCGAGTGCTGTCCCAGAAGCAATTTCATTAGAAGAACGACCGCCCTTCTGCGCGAGCGGTATCAACCTCCAGGAAGGACAGAAGCCTCGACGACCATGCTGCGCCTCCGCAGCATCACTCTCAGTGCGCTGCTGCTCGCCGCATTCACGACCAGCAATGGCGCGAACGCGCAGGGTGTGACGCTCACAGGCACGACCTCCTTGACGTTCGCGGACGTGGTGGATCTCGCGGAGAGCGGCGCCGGCAGCAGCTCGAGCGACGCTGCCACAGCGGGCAACGGCGGCAGCTCGAGCGACTCCACACCCACACCCACCACCAAGGCGCCTGCGACCAAGAAGCCCGCGTCCACCAAGGCTAAGAGCCCGAGCAAGAGCAAAGCCAAGACCACTGCGGCGTGGCAGATGAAGACCGTGACGTCCGTCATCGCGCGCGTGCAGGCGGACGAGCCGCTCTGGGACGACGAGCACGGCGCGTACGTGTCCAAGTTCGGCAGCACGTTCGAGGAGAAGCACCGCGGCGCGCTGGACACGGTCAACTTGGCGAGCGTGGAGGGTGCGCTCATGTACGTGCAAGCCGAGGGCATCAACGTGAACGAGCAGAGCGTCAAGTGCGAGCGCAAGAACAAGATGGAGTACGTGGTGTTCTACGAGATGCAGATCGCGCAGACGACCAACTCGGTGGCGCAGTACCAGGCGTACTCGCCCACGATCGAGTACTGTCCGTACGTGGCGATGGACGTGAACCGGTGCACGCCCACGAGCGGCGAGAAGCTGCCGAAGGAGTGCAACCAGTTCAACGGACTGGAGGGCGAGCCGAACCTGGGGCCGTGCGTGGGCAGCGAGAGCAAGGAGTCCGACTTCCGCGCGCCGTACCCCAACACGTACTGGTTCTCGTTCCCCAACAGCTGTCCCAGCACGACGCGCACGGAGAAGACCGACAAGTGCCGCGCCGCGCAGCCCGGCGGGCTCTGTCCGTTCGGCAGCTCGCCCGACGGACTCGCGTGCACGTTCGCGTACAAGGTGCTCGGGTACATCAAGCTGGACGACCTCGTGGGCATCACGTCGCTCACGGACAAGAAGACGGGCGACAAGTACGCGAGCCTGAAGGAGTTCTGCGAGGCCGGTGGTGTCGAGTTTGACGCCGAGAACGCGCAGGGCTCGCAGAAGCTCACTGTGAACGCGGCGCTGCCGTTCTGGAAGGACCCGACGAACCCCAAGGCGAACCAGGTGCGCTTCCAGAAGATGGTCGCGCTCTACAACAAGATGGTCAAGCAGAACGCGGCGACCATGGCCGCGCTGCCGACCGTCGCGCAGCTGCAAAAGGCGAACCCACCGTGCTACGCGAACAACATCCAGTGCGCCACGTCCCAGTACGGCTGCAAGCGCGTCAACTACTACCAGGTGTGTGAGATCTGCGAGAGCGACGAGGACGCGGCGTGCGTGGCGACCCCCGAGGGCTTCTCGTTCCCCAAGCTCGCGGTGGACGAGAACTTCAAGCTCGACCCGAGCGGCGCCGCGGGCAGCGGCAAGTTCCTCGACAAGAACAACTCCACGTCGGGCTCCGAGGAAGAAGACCTCGGAGACGGCTCAGAGGAGTCCGGAGTCGAGGTCCTCTCAGACAACGACGGCAGCGACGACCTGACGTTCCAAGACACGCCTGCACCGACGCCTGCAACTTCAACGGTCTCCAAGAAAACCACCACGAGCGCCGCTGTCTCAGTTGGAGCTCCGATCTCAGTGCTCTTGATGACTGGTTCGGTGGTGATGAGTCTGTTGCTGGCGGTGACCAGCAGCTGCCTCTAAGCCTCGGCGGAAGAGGACAAAAATCAATTCCCTGGCGCAGAAATGGGAATATTTGTGCGGTTTGATCTGCCGCAGAGCCTCCTCACTGCTGGGCACAAACCTGCGAGTGTGTGGGAGGGAAGTAGATACTTTGGTTAGTAGCAAGAGTGTGTGGGGGCGACAGAGCCATAGATGGCGTGTGATTGGATGCTTGTGCGAGTGTGTGGTAAACGAAATGGAAAGCAAGAAAGCTTCAGTGGTGTTGGCCGTGTACCTGGCGACTCACTCATAAACGCAGACGGTGCGAATCAACTCGAGGCGCTCTGACATCAGTCAGCCATCCAGGGTTTGTTTGCGCCAAGAGCTCCTTCACGGTGCTGCTGTTGGTCAAAGCCCGAGCTCATTTATAGCCGCTAAGAATACGTGGCTTGCTCTCCATTTAGCCTCGTGTCACCCAGCACAGCACACCCCAGTCTGAGCTCTTCGCCATCGCCATATGCACCGCTCAGAGCTCTTCCAACACCGCCAGACCAGTCCATCATCAAGCAACCTCTTGCCATCTCACGGACTTGCTCGACACCTGAGCACTAGCGAAGCGCGTCTAGGTGTTGAACCCGCATGCTGCGCTGCGAAGAATGCAGAGCCACCTCGCGTCGTCCGTGACTCCGCGTCCCGTGAAGAAAGGCACCACCAACAACAACTACACTAGCAACAGCAGCAATGGACGTGGGAAGCCACTCGGGTCGCCTGCGTCACGCGCAGGGAGAACGTACACGCCGAGCGTCTCGCCCGTCAAGGCTCCCCAGCGCGGAGGTCTCACCAACCCGTTCTTGCTCGGCTTTGATCCTAACAGCAGCAGCAGCAGCAAAGCCGACGCTGAGCTCATTCGTCCGGCCGAAGCGCCGTCCCCGCCGTCCAAGTACCCGCCGGGGCTGCGCAAGAAGCAGATCATTCTCAGCGGCGACATCCGGAACCTGGACAGCAACTTTGACATCGCGATGAGCAAAGTGCAGGGCACGCTGCCGCACGTGGTCTCGGCGTTCGCGCGCTGCGGGATCGCCGCGGCGAACGACGAGGCTCAGACGCTGCTCTACGAGTACGAGGAGAACAACGACACGGGGCTCGCGTACGACGCGTTCGTGGACGAGCTCGTGCAGCTGCTCCGGCAGACGGCGCTCAACAAAACCGGCACGAACCGCACGCAGATCAAGAAGATCTGGCTCACGCACTACCTCGAGAAGCTCGGCGCCATGCACGCGCACATCGTCCACCAGCTGGAGACGCTCCTGGGCGAGAAGCTCCGCGTGTCCTGGACGACCGTGCGCGACACATTCCGATCCGCCGACCCATCGACTATAACGACTTTCTTGCCTACTTTGGCACGGACTTCCAGCACAGCGACCCGAACTCCGTGAGCAGCTCGCTCACGTTCGAGCGCGGCATCATCGCGGGCAAGACGCCGAGCTGCGGCATCCCCGACGCCGTGTCTCCCAGATCAGTCAGCAACACGCTCTACTCGCCTGGGGTCAGCTCCGCGCTGGGCGGCAAGGCTAAGAAGGTGCCAGCTACTGGTGCAACTTCCCCATCGAAAGCAGCGATGGCAACGGATCCGCTCTACATGGAGCAGCTGCGCATTATGCTCAGCGAGAAGATCGCGGCGCGGTACTCGGACGTGAAGAAGGCGTTCCTGTCGCTCGACAAGGACGGCAACGGGCTCATGTCGGCCACCGAGTTCACGCGCGTGCTGCAGAACTTCAACCTCGTGGTCTCGCAGGAGGAGACCGACGCGCTCATGGCGCACTTCGACACGAACCAGGACGGCGTGATCGACTACAACGAGTTCTTCGCCAAGTCCGGCGACGTGATCAAGCCGAGCGCCAGCGCGATCAAGAAGAGCCTGCAGGAGAACAGCTCGCCCGTGCTCGCGAGCCACAAGGACGTCAAAGGCGCCAACAAGAACCGCATGGCGCTCTCGTCGCCGGGCAACGAGCTCAAAAAGGTGTTCTCGCGCCTGAGCGACGAGATCTGGCGCGCGATCTATGTGGAGCTCGAGATGAGCGACCCGCGGAAGACCGGACTCGTCACGTCCGCCGAGTTGCTCCGGGTGCTGGGCAAGTACCTCGGCGACTTGCCAAAGAAGAGCTTCTCGGTGTTGTTCCGGACATGCGGCTCGCATGTGAACCAGTTCATGAACTACCGCACGCTGGTCAAGAGCTACCGGCAGAGCGTGATGGACCCGGTCGAGTTCTTCCAGCAGGACGTGCACATGCTGACCGAGAAGGCATTCCGCAAGTCGCCCGCCGAGTCGCTCGTGATGGTCTGGAGCACCCGCGTGCAGATGAGTGCGGTCGAATGGCAGAACCTCAAGGAGACGATCTGGGAAGCGGACGCTCGGCGCCAGAGCCACATGCTGGCGACCGAGTTCAAGTCGATCCTGCACAAACTCATGAAGCTCTCGGACGACCAGGTGGCATTCCTCTGCTTCTTCTACGAGGACAAGAACCTGGCGGCCGACCGCGCGCTGATCCGCTACAGCTCGTTCCTGACCGACTACGAGGACCCGGGACTCGAGGTCTCGTCAAGCTCAGAAGGCGGCGGTACCTCGAAGGCAAAGAAAGCTCAGCAGCCACGCGCCGAGGGCAAAGGACGGCCTCGACTCCCTCATGGCGGTGGAGGGTCGCACACCACCGTGTTCACCGATGCCGACAAGATGGAGCGCGAGCAGGAGGAGAAGCGCCTGCGCGACTTCTTCCCGATCAACGTTCGGTTCCTCGACGCATTGCTGGCGAATGAGGACCAGGACAAGAAAGGGTTCGTGCTCGTCGACGCGTTCTACCAGCTCTGCAAGGAGCTCAACGGCGGCAAGTGGAAGGAGACGGTCGTGAGCACGCCATTCTTCAGCAAGTACGTCTCGCAGAGCCACCTGTTCTGCTGCCGAGGGTTTCTATTGGACTTTGACCAGAAGGCGGGTCTGCAGACCCAAGGGCTCGTGCTCCAAGAGGACGATGACGACGATGAAGACTGTGAGGATGATGGTGGCGACAGGTACGGAGACCAACTGGGCTTCGCTGCCAGCAACATGGACGTCTACCAAGCCAAGGACGCCATCCGCCGCCACTGTCGCAAACGCGATCGAGAAGCCGCGAATGGGTGGTGGTGGTGGCGGTCTGAACAACGGCGCAGCGGCCGCTGCAGCGGTAGAGCGCAAGATCAAGACCCAGCTCGAGGCGCAGGGCAAGACCAAGTGGAAGCAGGTGGCGCGCGCGTTCCAGCAGATCGACAGCGACCGGCGCGGTAGTGTCACGGCGAGCTCGTTCCGCAAGGTCTTTGAGGAGTTTGGCGTGCTGCTGGACCAGGAGGAGATCGTGCGCCTGCAGCTCAAGTACGACATCGAGCAGAATGGGCGGATCCACTGCCACGAGTACTTGCGGCACCTCACCAACTCCATGAGCGATCTTAGCAGTAGCAGCAGCAACTCAAGTGGCAACGCCGAGCTACTGCCGAGTCTCTCGGTTGGCGGCAACCTCGCTTCGCCGCGCAAGAACGGCGTCAGCGGAAATGGACAAACCGCTACCGCTGGCTCTGGCATCCCGGACGCACTGCGCCAGGGTGTCAAGACCAAGTGGAAGGCGATCTACTCGTCCTTCAAGACGCTCGACAAGCAGAATCTGGGGAGAGTGAGCACCACACACTTCCGCCAGCTGCTCGAGTGGTACGCGCTGCCGGTGACCGACGAGGCGTTTCTGAACCTGCTGCACCAGTTCGACCACGAGGAGGACGCGTGCGTGGACTACAACAAGTTCATGCGCACGTGCCTTGGATGACGATACAAAGCGACACAAAGGTGGGCTTGGGCAAATACGAAGGCAGGCAGGTTAAGATTTGATTTATGAACAAGGTTCAACCCGATTTGATATGCAAAAATGATGCGTCAAGCAAAACAAAACTGCGGAGAGCTGCGGGCACTCGAGGTTCAGTCAACCGTTCACCTCACAGTCTTTGGACGCAGGGGCTTGCGGACGAGACTCGCTGACGAGGACTGCGCTTGCTGTTGAGCAGCAACGACAGCGGCACTGGTCTGGGTACTGGTCTGGGCTTGGGCTTGAACCTGCTGTTGCTGCTGGATGGCCGAGTGCAGAGCCAGCGCGGCGACGCCGTTGCTGCGCTTGTGCGTCACCATCGACGCAGCCATCTTGGATCGAGTTGGGTCGCTCGACTTACCTCCTTGGCCATTGCCACTGCTGGAGCGTGTCCTTCTCGCTCCGCTTGATGTCGCGGCGCGCGTCCTCCGTGTCACTCTCGCTCGAGACCTGCGCTTCATCTTCTTTCTCCTCCTCTGCTTCTTTTTCTTGGTCTCGTCCACCACCAATGATGTTTGGCTGTTTGTCAGCCTTTTGAGGCGGGGCTCCTGATTGTTTCCTTGCCGCCTGAACCTTAGTGCTCCTGGGTATTGACTGGTTCAGAGATACCTTCCGCCTAGATGCCTCGTTCTCTACGGATGACCGCCTTCGCTTTGCATTCAGCAGTGTGCTCAAGACGCTCTGCGCCGGTGTCTGAGCTGTCGGTGATGAAGCAGCGCCTTTCGCGGGGCTTTTCCATCCAACAAGCGAGGACTCGGTCGTGTTCATGAGTCTCGACTGTCGCTTGGGTTTTCTGAAGTGAGGCTCCAAGTGGTCCGATGCGAAAATGCGGAGCTTCTCGACCTGGTCGGCAGTGAACACGATCGGAGCGCCGCTCGGGTTGTCGCGGATCGCCTGGACGCAGAAATGCACGATCGCCACGAGCGAGTGCGCCACAGCAATCGGAGAGCTCCCTGTCGCCAGCGGCGACGATAGGGCTGATGCAGATGGCGGGGGAACTGGGATCCGGTCGTCGAGACACTCGAAGAGCTCCACATTGTTGCCAACGCCCTGCTGCACGTCTATAGGAGTAAAGGACAACTGCGAGTTAGTCAACGGCCACACCGCACATGGAATACTCAGATGCTTGTAGTGGCAGACACCTACACGAAAAGGTCTTGAGCTGCTCGAGGAACTTGTCCTTGGTCTGGCTCTTGACCTGCGCCTTGACGTGGTGCATCTGCTCGAGAAAGTCGCGGATCTTCTTGCGCTTCTCGACCTCGGCGATGCCCGAGACGCGCACGAGGTCGTTGTGTGCCTCGCGCTCGCACTCCAGCTGCAGATTCTGCTCCGAGACCTCGCTCTCGATCTGCAGCAAGTGGCGCTTGGTCTCCTTGAAGCTCACGAACCGCTCGATCACGACGCTCAGATCGGACTCGCCTGTCTCCTCCAGCACGCGCGCGTACTGCCCTTCGTAGATCTGCATGAACGCCTCACGCTGCACAAACTGATGCAGGTCCACCGAGTCGCTGCGATGCCTCGATGATGCTGTTGTCGCCGATGCTCCTCCTCCTGTTGGTGGTGGTGTTGGGCTCTTTCTTGACGCTGCCAAGTCCGCGAAGAACAGCGTCGGCGCAAAGTCTGCTGAGCTCTTGTCTCCTGAGAGAGTGCGAAGACTGTTCTTCCGACTCGCGCTCGCAGCTAGACCAGCTCCTCAATCTGCTGCCACACTCCGTGACGAGTCTGACCGTGCCGCTGGACTCGACTGCACGAGCGTCAGCAGCTCCTCTCGGCGGCGATCCGCCTCGCACCGATGCCTGCTCATCATCGACCGACTCGCGATCTCCTCCCGCAGGGGATCCAGCACCAGCATCGCGTCGTGCGCGTGCGTTGTCTGTGACTCGATCAGCTCGTGCCTCTTGTGCTCCAGCTCGGCGCAGTGGTTGCGCTCGTGGACCAGTTTGGTCTGGAAGGACTGGAACTCGCGCTTCGTGCTCGTCTGCTTGATGCGCAGCGCCTCGAGGTTCGCTTGGAGGAACTGTACGTGGCGGTTGAGACGGTCGAGCAGCTGTCGGAGCTTCTTCTTGCACAGATCCTGGTGATGCACTTGATCCTTGAGTCGTGCCACAAGCGGCGCTGCTGCTGTTGATGATGGGGTTTGGCTCTCACTCAGAGTTGCGGCAGCTGCGATACTCTCTCGATGTCGAGCACCAATGCCGCCGCTCTGTGCGCCAGCGACCGGCACTGCTACTGCTGACGAACTGGTCGACGGGCTTGCAGGCGTCGAGCTCCCGCTGCCGATCTTCGTAGGTGATGTCGAAGAAGAAGCCATGAGGGTCGTCTGCGCCTCAAAGGCACTCAAGTGCCGCCTCACCAGCTCGATCTCCTTGACTCTCTCTGCGAGCGTGTGGTGCAAAGCGTGGAACTGCCGCTGCGCCTGCCTCGTGACGCGGCGCTGCGTCTCGATCTCCTCTTTCATCACGCGCTGCGAAATCGGTTCGGCCGTCCACTGCTATTACTCGAAACCAGCACAGAAGATGCCGATGGCGGGCGAGGAACGAGCGGCCGCGGGGATTTGAACTTGGTGCAAAACTGGTCGTTGTGGTGAAACCCGACGCGCGAGCTGCTGGACTCGCCTCTCGCTGCGTCGTCCTCACACTGGTGTCTTCTCTTTGGTTGTTGTTCGTGAGCAGCAGCTTGCGGCTCAGCCCTCCCGCTGACTTCGGACGCGCTGATGACATTGGCTGCGGCTGCTTGGTTCCAGTGCGGCGATCGATGGTGACTCTTGCAGTACCAGGTGCTCCGTAGCCATTGCCGTTGCTTCGAAGCGCATGGGTACTGGAAGAGCCTGTGGACGGCGTCGCATGGTCGACCGCGCCGCTGTCCATTCGCCGTGGAGAGTACACCTGCACTCGGTCGCTCCCGCATGCATGCGACGCACAAACCTGCGAGAGAGGAGAGGCGGTGCCGAGTTCTCAGGCAGCAGTACCACAGTAGGTTCACGCAGAGATGATTAGCGTCCTGGTGCTGCGGTGACTCGCTCGCGCTGCTAGTCTATCACCGCCGCTTCTCGCAGCAGCAGCAGCAACAGCAGCTCGATAAGAATAACTTGGAATCTGCGAGCGAGAGAAGACCTGAAACGTCCCACTAGCCCTCCATGTTCCGTGCGTCAAGCGCCTCCATCATGAGCATTTCATTAACACGCGCTGCTAGTCTCGTGCATGAGTGACAGCCGGTCGCTGGAAAAGATCCGCTCGCGCGTTCGAATGGCATGCGAGGTTTGCGTGTCAAAGCGAAGGCACAGGTCGACTTGTCAAGCTGAAGGTGGGTTCAAAAGCGTCACCACAGTGGCACTCACGCCATTTACAGTGCAATTGGCTAAGGGAGCACGTTCAAGACGAGGTTCACCAACGAGCAGAGCATGCGGCGGTGTCTTGGGCAACGCAATAGCGCCATTCAGCGATCGCATGTCTTGCCGTATCAGCGTTGCAAGTCCATGGTCTGCACGCGCGAATGAATGTGTAGTGAGCAATCACGCACGTCCACGACTCCGTGTGGTATTCATTTGGGCTAGACTGCAGGTAAAGTGCTTGCATGTGAGCAAGTCACTCATCAGTTGGTAATCCTTACCTGTAGGACTCTTTTCGAGACCTACAAATAGGAGATGATGCAAAATACGGGTGTATGTCCAAGTGACTTAAGTGTGCCTGTCAGTGGAAGCGGCGTGATTACCGTCGACACACTTGCTGATTATTCTGCCAACGAGCTCTATTCTCTTCTGTTTCTTCTCTTCATCACTTCATTCTGACATGGAGCCAAACTCGACTCCATTCGTACAGTGCACGGCGTCGTTTGGCGAGGAGGCTTTCATTTCTGTTCACTCGTGCAACTGAGCGCGTTGCGAGACTGTGCACTCTGTCGTGATCGCAGCACCAGGTTGCTCTCAGCACTGCAAGCAGACAGCTCAAGTGTCGCCCTCTGCCGCTTTGCTCAAAGTGTCAGCAAACCTGAATTCTCTCTCACCCACTCACGCGCACAATATCCGATGTGGAAGAGAGCGAAGAGCCAAGTTGCGCACCCACCCTGTTTGTCTGTTTGTCTGTTTTCCAACAGGAAAAAATCCGTTTGATTTCGCAGCTTCAGTCTGCCACATTACTCTAGGACCATCTCTAGCAGCTTTCTATCGGCATGCGACACGCTGAACCTTAAGCTAGTCCATTTCTAGGAGACTGCCTTGCAAATCTTCGGAAACAGAAAATATCAGGTTCTCCCATTTCAAATCCAGCAAGCAGCACCCAAAAGTGCTCCCCATGTTGCTGTTTGAACGACAGCGACAGCCCACTCACTCTCGAATCCGCCCTCCGCCACGCACTCGCCTGCCCACACTCGCTAGAAGCAGAAGATCAGACAGACCAGACAGCATGCTGCGCAAGTTCACCGTCATCAGCGCGCTCGTGGCCGCCGCGCTCTCTGTGGGCGACGCTGCGCACTTCCACCTCAAGGTGGGGACCGTCAAGGCAGCGGCGGACGCGACCGCGGCCAGCACCAGCGGCTCCAGCACCAGCGCCGGTGACTCGACCAACCCGAACACATGGCACATGAAGCAGATCACGTCCATCCAGGCGCGCGTGCAGGGTGACGCTCCCGTGTGGGACGCGACCTCCAAGGCGTGGCTCTCCATGTACGGCAAGACCGCCGAGGAGAAGTACCGCGGCGCGATGGACTCGGTCAACACTGCGAGTGTCGAAGGCGCGCTCATGTTCGTGCAGGCCGAGGGCATCAACGTGAACGAGCAGAGCGTCAAGTGCGAGCGCAAGAACAAGATGCAGTACGTGGTGTTCTACGAGATGAGCATCGTGCAGCCGACGTACGCGATCGCCGAGTCGCAGTCGCACGATCCAGTCGAGTACACTGGTTTTATCGCGATGGACGGCGGCAAGTGCACGGATGTCGGCTCGGACCTCGCGGTCGAGTGCAAGCAGTACTATGGACTCGACGGCGAGCTCAACCTCGGAGCTAGCGTCGGCACGCAGCTGAAAGCCTCGGACCCGCGTGCGCCGTACCCAGGCAACTACTGGTTCTCGTTCCCGGGGAGCTGCGCCGACCAGCTTCGTGCGGACAAGACCGACGCGTGCCGTGCCGAACACGCTGGCGGTCTCTGTCCAATGGGAACCGCGCCGGACGGCGACAAGTGTTCGTTCTCGTACAAGATCCTCGGGTACCTCAACATCGACGACCTCGTTGGCATCACGAGCATGAAGA
>JAASFO010000772.1:0-13550 GCA_023333815.1 Globisporangium recalcitrans | reverse complement strand
GTGGCGCGAGCCAATCACTTCGCAGGGTATTTTCCACAGGACTTCAAGTTCAAGTTCAGTGGGTTGAACCTCAAACGTACCCAAGGTTTTATATATCAGTTCAGTAGGTTTTCTTTACATGTGTACGTTTTACGGGTAAAACATCTTGGAGCCCTTGAGGCGAATTAGGAGTAGCGACAGGAACCATAACAGCTTTTCAATTCAGTTGCAATTTTGCCTTCAAGGCATCAAGTCTCCTTCCCTCCAAGTCGGGAACGTTTCCTCAAGACACGCAAGCGTGTGTGCCGTGTTTGAGGGACTGTTGTGAACAGCGTCCCATTACATATGTAGAGGAGGCTGTGGTCGCCTGCATCGTTTGGATCTCCCTCATTGGTCGATGCAGGCGTGATTTAGTCCAGATGAGCCATTGTGGGACCGACAATTGGAGTTTGAGTGGAAGAGATACTGCCGTTGCGCTTGGCAGCATGCGCACCAGCGACCATTTGTGACGACTGCTCGCGTGCGATGGTAAAGCAACGACTCTGATACGAATAGATTTTCCTGTTGATAGTGATGTTTAGTTCCGTACGTATGAGTGAATGAATACGTTTATAACATGGAGGCGAGCTTGGAGTAGGTAAGCCCATTCTTCTGCGCTTTGCTGCTGGCTTTCAGATGGCACAGCAGCGCACCAGCGACTCTTTCGACTGCCGAATGTTTCTGTACGTCCGCATTGAGCTACTCCTCGTTACTGTAGCAATTACGCAAGTCGGCACTAGCGCTGACTGCTTTATTCCGCTGCCGCAGCACAGAGTCTTTCTTCCTCTTCTCCAACATTTCGTGGATATAAATGATGATAAACAGTACTGATCTACGGTACTGACAAAGTTCGTTAGACATCGGCAGAACTTAGTTGCTGTTTTTGATGAAGTACGAAGACTCTCCCAAACTTAGATAGTGTCTGAACCACTCGAGTGCAAAGTTTGTGAAAGTCGAACCTTACGATGGTCGAACTTACTGATTCCTTTCGATCGGACTTTAAGCTCCTGCATACCTCAATTTGTTCTTCATCTGTTAGATGTTGCGAGTTTTCTTTCTTCTGGTAGATGTTGCAACTTTCGTGTGATCTGCTTCGCTCATCTTATAGATCTAGACGACAGCAACGAAAAAGCTGCGGACGCGGGAGGAAGAAGCAACTTCAATTGGCCGCCTCGCAAGCACCAAGAGCAGCAGCAAGCAGACATGAGCATGGACGGCAAGGGCCACGTGGCGATCAACATGACCGGAGGGGGACCCAACGGCTCCGGCAGCACGCTCGACGTGGTGCTCGCGCGCGAGGAGGCGCTGCACCGCTTCCGCGACATCAACTGGGCCACGTACACCCGGTAAGGCGATCTATCTATCCACACAGCTTGGATACAGCGGCGTTAGTCTCTAGGAGAGCGATCACTAACGACTAGCGTCGCATGTGTGTGTATGCTTGTATTGATAGTGCGGGCGGGTTCTCGCTCGAGAAGCTCGAGATCTCGGCGCTGAAGGAGATCGAGACGATCGCCAAGCCCGGCGCGGAAGACGGCAATGTGCGTGTTTTGTGTGTCAAGTAGTTACAGTCTCCATGCTTCTTGCTTGGCATTCGGCGTTGGAAGCAGCGCCGAGTGCAGAGATTGGCGTGCTTTCCCCCTGAGTAATCCATACAGTTGTTGTACTTCCAGGCGAACGCGATCGACGACTTCCTCATCGGTACGCTTGTCCTGAGCTGCGATTGTTATTGTATGGATGTCTGTGTACTGATGCTCTCTGTTGCTTATGAGATGACCAGATTCGGGCAAGGTGCTCGCGAGCGCGCTGCTGAAGCTCATCAAGAACGTGACCGAGCCGACGGTGATCAAGTACACGCTCGCGCGCATGGAGGAGCTGCTTCCAGGTTCGTGTGCTCGTGCTTAAGAAGCTTTTCCCATGTGGCATTTGAGATTGCAAGTCATGTGGAACCCACGATTCGGTTATGCTTGTTCAACACAGACGGCCTTCGCCTTCGCAAGCGCGTGGTGTACTTTGCGGACGACGGCAAAGCGGTGGACGCGGCGCCATTCCTGCGCATGATCCGCAACGACACGGGCTACGTGCAGTACGCTGCGAGCCGCTTGCTCGCGCTCTTTCTGACGTGAGCTCTTCCCTCCTCATATTTATTGTTTTGCTCCTTGGTGGGATATCGGAAATGTCTCTGGTGACCAATGTTATGTCCCATCTTGAACAGCGTGCGTCCTCGCTTCGAAGACGTGGACGCGCTCTGCCAGTGGGCCGTGGCGTCGCTGAAACTCGCGCCGGGCAACAACGACCCGAACCGCGCGAACGTCACGCGCGCCGCTGTCTCGTCCATGATGGTGCTCCTGCGCCACCAGAAGTCGCGCGCGGTGTTTGTGAAGCAGGGTGGCGTCGGACCGTGCGTGCTTGGACTGTCTGGTTGTGTGTGTGGTTTTCTCCTGTTTGAAGAGTGCTGACAATTTTATGCTGGTATTTGCTGTATCTGGTATGAACCTACAGCGTGGCCGAGCTGCTGAAAACATCCCAGAACCGCGCGCAGCTTGTGTACGAGGTACGCCAGCCTCTCTCTCTCTTTCCCAGGTGCTGTTCTGGTATCTGTGAAGAGAACTTTGAACGCTAACGATGTGTGTCTTTCTCTCTTTAGCTCACGTTCATCCTGTGGACGCTGTCGTTCAGCGACGAAGCGATCGAAAAGTTCGCGACGGCGGGCGTGCTGGATCTGCTGATCCTGCAAGTGAGCGCGGCTCCGCGTGAGAAAGTCGTGCGCGTCGCGTTGGAGACCCTCCAGGTAGGTTTGGTCTGATGGTTGCTGTAGTTGAGTCTTCATCCAATGTCCAATGACTTTGGTGCTTGCTTTTTGATTGGGATCTCTAATGTAGAACCTTCTCGGCAAGCTGAGCGGACACTTTAACGAGCGCATGATCGACGGCGGACTGCTGAAGGTCTTGGACAACATGCGCGAGCGCAAGTGGACAGATGAAGACATCACCAAGGGCATCCAGACGATCCGCGACGTGCTCATCCGCGAATACAAGGAGCTCAAGTACGTCGCCTGTGCATTGAACTGTCTTTGGTGGTGACATTGTACAAGCTGAAAGGCTTGCTGACATTGGTGCTCCGTTATGCTTCCTTCAGCACAATGGAGAGATACGAGAAGGAGCTCCGAACAGGTCACCTCAACTGGGGCTTGCTCCACACGGACAAGTTCTGGAAGGAGAACGTCCGAGCGTTTGAGAACAAGGAGTTTGAGCTCATCCGGTGCGTTCAGCTGTCATTTTCCTAGCGCTACGCCTGTTTCTCATCCTCTCTCTCTTGACATTGTCGGACCATTGTTGAACGACAGCATCCTCATTGATCTGCTCGAGTCGGAGGACCCAAAGACCGTCGCGGTGGCGCTCTTCGACCTGGGCGAATTTGTGCGCTTCTACCCGAACGGCAAGCACATCGTGAAGCGCCTCGGCGCCAAGAAGGTCGCGATGAAGCTCATGACGCACGAGAACCCAGAGGTGCAGAAGCAAGCGCTCCAGTGCATCTCCAAGATGATGGTGAACAAGTGGGAGTTTGTCAAGTGAGGCGGCGATAAGTGCGAAGAGCTCCGGATGGACTAGGCAGTCAGCTGAGCAGGTTGACTGCATCGCGTGCGTAGCCTGCCTGCACAATGTAAGGAGACACAAGTGATCAAGAGCAAGCGACTGGGAAACGCACACAAAATCCAAACAACATCGGTATGTTTTTTTACTTTACACATTTAGCACAGCTTCACATGCTTCAGAAATGGAAGAGAGAACGAATCAGTGCGAGTTCACAGCGCAAACTCTACTCAAAACACTGCACACAGATTACCCAACTAGCCAATTCCTCAGAGGCTACACACAACTTGGAACTCACTCAACACACAGCACGTGGAGGACAGCGCTGCGATACCTGTTTCGGACGCGACACAGACCCGAAAGCCCCCACTCACTCACTCTACGAGTGTGGAGTCGAGATGTTGGCTCCGCTGAAGATGACGGTGCTCGTGAGGGAGCCATCGGAAGCCGTGCTCGTCACGATCTGCGGTGGAGGAAGAATCTGAGGGCGAGTGACGACAGCGTTGGTCGTCAGTGGTTCGGGGGAATTTGCTGGACGAAGTGATTCAGCGCCACTCGGTGGCGACGGCACAGCGCTCGACTCTGCAACTGGCGGCGCTGAAGTTTCGTCCATTTGGCCGTCTTCAGTCACTGTCTCTGAAGGAACTCGCGCATTCTCCGAGTCTGTGATCACTGGTGCCACTTCGACTGGCTCATCAATTGCTGGTTCAGGATCAGCATTTTCAGAGACACCATCGACTACACCATCGTCAGTGGTACCACCAACTGGATCAGTCTCAGGTGATGGGAACGATCCCGTGTCAACCACCGTCTCGTCAGGTGTTGACACTACAGGTTCCTCAGATGAAGCTGCTGGAGGTGCAAATTCCGGCACTGGAGCTTCAGTTTCTTCAACTGGCGCTTCGCTTGGCGCTAAACCTTCAGCAACTGGAGCTGGAACTGGGTCAGTAGCTGGAGCCACAGTTTCAGCAGGTGGCGATGGAGTTTCTGGAGCCAAGACAGGAGCCTGGGTTTCTGGAGTTGGTGTTGGCACTGGAACAACAGGAGGCGAAGTGGGACGAGTGCCACCTCCAGTCATCGGTCCAAAGTCCTTCTCCGGATCAAGCGCGCTAGTGATTGGACCGCCGTCAGCGCTTGGAGCAGGAGCACCAGTCACTGGGGCTGGAACGGCAGACTCTGGAGCCGAAGTGGGATCAGGTACTGGAATCGGAGCAGGCGTCGGATCAACTGCAGGAGCGCTGGACGTCACCTCTGGAGCTGACGTCTCCACTGGTGCTGGAACTGGCGTTAAGCCCACTGCCGGGGTACCTGACGGCACCGCTGGTACCATGCTTGGAGTATCACTTGGAGCAACAGACGGCGCTGTCGTCACCGTCACTGTCGCCCAGAAGAGCGAAGGGTCCGACCGCGCATCGGACAGCGTCACGTGCGCGGCAACGCAGAGCGCTAGGAGCAAGCAGGTGCGTCGTGTCTGGCGCTTGGCGTTGATCATTCTGCTAGTCGTTGGTTGCTGCTCCGACTGCCCGAGACAGACTCTGTAGATAGAGAAGAACGAGGGTTCCTCAATAAGCGCGTGAGTGCGAGGAGGGAAATTGCACAATGGCGCCATTATTGTATGCGCGTCATCGCAGTGATGCGCATCCAAAGTGCTCCGTAAAAGTGCCGCAGCATTGACAGCAATGGAGCCGGCTGCACTTTGCTGCCCGCGCCTCTGCATCCCACACCGCAAAGCGCTGCCATCCGCACAAGACACCCAAGCAGATGGACCCGGCGCTCCTACAGTAGCATCACCACCACGTCTCTCTAGTGGAGCAATCGAGCGTCTGCCTTTGCCTGACCGACTGACAGCGCACTTGTCGTGTCAGCGCGACTCTGTCTGCTCCTCCCCATGCTGGTGCTGGCCATGACCTTGTGGAGACACCGCGTAGAGGCAGATCAAAGATGCTCGGCGAACGGACATTCGCAGCTGCGCCTCCGCGAATACGCGCGTGCTCGCCAACGGACTCTCGCAGCTGCTTCAGCACTGCGCTGCACGGCACTAGAACAGTGAGAGCCTTCATGACGCCACACATACAGAACGACCGCGCATGCTTCATAAACGTAAAGGCGCTTTCTTCCTCCTGCTTTTGACAATCATAAGCAAGCATGCCAAATGCTGAAGCTCCCTCTTCAATCGAATGCTCTCAGAATCAGTATCCGAAAACGCAAGATACCTCCTCAATCGAATGCATCGACTCAGAATGAGCTTTTGCGGGTTGCATTCTGTCACACCAATGACACACCTTCAGCTCAGTCAGTCAGCTCTCCAAAAAGAGCTCTTCATCAGCCAAAGCAACCAGAAGCAGTGAAGATGAACAAGCCGCAGCTGCTCAAGCACCTGCAGCTGGCGGCGCAGAAGGCCACGCCGCACAAGAAGTTCAACGGCGTGCACGTGCGCGCGATCACCGAGGAGCTGGTGAGCGTCTGGACCAAGTCGCTGCAAGAGACCGGCACGGCGTCGTTCAGCGGTGTGGGCCGCTTCGACGTGGACAAGAAGACCGGCGCCATCAAGTTCAAGGCGTCGACCAAGTGGGAGGACCGCATCGCCGGCAACATCTCGTCGTCCAAGGACAGCGACGACGACGAGCGCGAGTAGTTAATAGCTAATATATAGGCATTTAGTTTTAATGATATGAGCAGTGCGAGTGCAAAGGTGGTTGGAAGATTCACTAGGCTTCGGCTGTGCGTTGGCCATTTCGTGGAGACGCGGAGCAGACAATGAAGAACGATACGATCGCATTTTCCAAAGAACCCATGGCTGCACTGTGCTGCGCGTTGTAGCATTGAGAGAGCAAATCGATCACTAACGGACACACACTGGGGTGGATTGATTAGCTCGAGTTGACCCACGTGCGCCAGATGCCGATGGACGCTTCCGTGAAGCAGAGGAACTGCACGAGCGATTCTACAGAAGCAAACGTGAAGAGCAGTGAGCAGCGCGATGTCAGATTTTGTACTAGCTGCAACAGATAGCGATCTCGTCCGCCGATGAGCAGAAACATAAATGCGAAGGGTGTACCTGGGATGAGTCCGTTTTCGAGCGACCAGTGCAGACACGTTGGGAAGTAGCACGCATTTCGCAACTGCACAAAGTAGAGCTCGCGTTTTCTACAACCACACCATTGGAATCGAGTCCCAAATAAAAAATCAGCATACAGCACATCGAATGAAATCGCTGCAACGCAATGAAACAAGAGTGTTTACCGGTTGCGAAGGGTTGCCAGAGCAGCTCGTCGCTACAGAAAACAAAGGAGCAGACAAACAATGCGGTTAATAGCTGGGGACAAACGACAGCCACACATGCAAACTCGCAGCAAGTCCACATTGTACCCACCTCTTCATCAGTGATGTCGGACTGCTTGGCAAGCGCCTTTTCCTTTGCACTCAGAGCTTTAATACTGCAAGCGAACATGAAACAAACAACACACGCAATCCAAAAGTCAGTGTCGAGAGAAGAGAGACCCATGGCTCCCAAGAGCCCAGATGCAATCGCTCTCATTGTTGCAGCCACAACCCACCGTCTGTAGTTCGCATAGATGTCCAGCACGACAAAGAGTGTCCATGCGAGGCACGACTGGCGAGAGATCTTGTTGGCATCGAAATCCAGCAGCTTTGGCGCGCTGCAGCAAGCAAACAACGAGAGCAATAAAAACAGATCGCCACCAGCGCCACAGGCAGATCAAAATGGACTCCAATACAATGCATTGCGCACTGCACCACTCACACAAAGCCGACATAGGACAGGTGCTCCATCGGGTAGTAGACGAGCATGGAGAGCGCCTGCAGCGACACCAGCTTCTTGGTGAACGCGTCGTCGTCGCCGTAGCACCAGGAGCCGTTCTTCCATGCCTCGTACGCCTCAAAGCCGCCCGTGAAGCGCACCACGAAGCGCGCCATGCCGATGTTGGACGAGATCTGCTTGAGACCCGTCGAGGTGGTCGAGTCTGCGCGCGCGTAGAGCGAGAGCAAGTGGCCGAGCGAGCCGCATCCGTAGCCGATGGTTTTGTAGAACTTGTCCGCCTTGAACGTGCTGCCGCTGAAGCGCGAGAACTTCTCCACGTCCAGCATCGCGGGCTTCATTGTGGGTAGCAGTGGTGGTGGTGGTGGCTGCTACTGGTGATACTGCTGGTGCAGAGCCCTGTTCGGAAGCAGCAATGGCAGCAATGCGAACTGATGCTGCCAATGCGCTTCTGTCCTTCAAGCAAGTCTGCTCAGCAGCTTTGCTTACGTATGCTTCGTCACAGTCAACCTTTGCAGTCACTTCAGTCTCGATCTGTATCGCCTTTGAGAGGGTTTCTCCTTCTCCTGTTCAAGTCGATATAGACTCATCAGTATCGTCTTTGAAGGGTAGTAGTGTAGAGCTTCTTGTAAGTACGATCCCATTTGCTGAGCTCTTTTTGCACTCATACTCATCTGGATATGCGGAACCTGATGTCGTCGCGTCGTTGAACCATCTGGTGATGAAGAGCGTCAGTGCGTCTGAACAGCTCAGGAGAAGCGCCTTGTGTGACTGAGTCTCTGCAAAGCGCAGTTTAATCCTCATGCGTTCTCACTCCTCCTTCCCATTCCTCCCTGCTGTCAGTCCGAAACGATCCTGTCGTCCGCAAAGCAAGAAGCAACGTCGCCCTTGTGGTTGATTCCTCATTCGCGCCAACGCCGCATTCTCTCACAGAAGACCAAAGGTGCTCGCTCGCTTGCTCAGTCTAGTGCGCGTGTGATAGTGAGAAGTGTCGACACGCCAACGCCGCTTCTGCCGAGAACGTTCCGAGCGAGTCAGCGACATACCAACTGCCACCAAGTGACGTGAGTGTCGGAGCGACCGGATCCACTCGAATCAAGGAGCTGGCGATACGCTACACGCAGGAAGGAAAGAAGGAAAGAGCAAGCGCTTCATCCATTCGGCAACTCTACAAGAAGCAAAGAAGCAGAGCAGATATGTACCGCGACGGCTATTTGATCAAGTGCGGACCATCCGCCTACGATGTGCCGGTATGTATTGCATTCGCATTTGCTGTCTATGTGTGTGGCTTGTGTGCGTGCGTGTGTGCTTACGACCGCCTCTCTCTTATGTATCTACGTGCAGCAAATCCTGTTCTGCGTCTTTGGCGACGGTCGAGTGTCGTACTACTCGGAGAAAGGAGGCAAGCTCGTGGGCGAGCTGTCGCTCGCGGGTCACGTCACGAAGGTCAAGGTCGAGAAGGCGGCACCGGGCAAGCTGCCGAACCGCTTCTCGATCTCCACGGCCGAGGTGCTGCGCATCGAGGGTCGCAAGATGAAGCTCGCGGACACGCTCATCCTCGAGTTCGCGGCGCCAAGCCATGACTTGATGAAGGAGTGGGCGAACTCGCTGCACCTGTGGCGCCGCATGAACTGGAAGGAGAACGTCAAGTTCTTTGACGGCTGCACCGACCTGTCGCACGCTGAGGAGCGCACCAGCCTGCAGCTCGCGCTCAAGCTGCACCAGGACTCGAAACTCAAGCGCTCGATCGGCGGGAACGCGCCGAAGAAGTTCAAGAACCCGCTCGTGGGCATGCTCTACTCGAACCAGACGCCCAGCATCAAGAAGTTCCGAGAGCGCCTTCGCAGGTCTGGAGGCGGAGAGCCGCAGTGTCCAGCGACAGCGACCACCGCATAGACAGTCAGTCGAGGGCACTACTATTTTTTATAAGCGTCGCCCGGCACGCAGTCCAGCGGTGGCGAGAGATGCAGAAAGCAGAGATCGAGTCGGGGCGTGGATTTATGAGCAAGTCGATTGCGCGGACTGCTGCGGGTGTCCAAGGCGTGCGCCGCTCTGCATTAGTGTGCTGGGTTTTACATTGTTTATTTTGTTCATGTTGTTAGAGAAAGAGAAAGATCAGGATTGTCCGCGTGTTAAGTTATAGGTACCAGGTGTGCAGTGAAAGAGAGAAGGAGATCAATTGAAAATGCCTCCAGTTAGTTTACTTATTGGCGTGCTGTGGTCCACGAAGTGCTGGCGTTGACAGTCTCGTTCATGAGACTCCTTCATGCCATGCCCAATGCATCCGCTGACGTTGCTTACCGCGTTACTGGTGGGTGGGTGGTGTTCAATGTCTAGAGAGGCACCACATCTGTTGCAGATGGCGTCGTGGAAGCCAGACGGACGGCGCTGCAAACAGGCATTACCACCAGCTCCAATCGCTCCAAAAGCTCCAAATGGACCACGTTCCATCCTCACAACTCGGCACACCATCGGCAGCCGCTCTTGTTCAAGGCAATCACTACAACGACAGAGTCCATTTGGTAGATTTGTGAACTCCTTGATTGATCTTTAGATTGCCACACTCTTGTGCTACACCGTATTACTTGTTTACGTTAGTATTGATAATAAGTTATCTGTGCATTTCAATGTCCTTTTTTACTTCCTGCTTTCTTCTCACTCGTCGGTCTTCGGGCAGCTCAGCGAGTACTCTCGGCGCTTGCTCATCTCGCTGACCACCTGCTGGCGGTCCACGAGGTGCGCGTCGCGAAGCCACGGGTGCTGCAGCGCCTCGGCGACCGTCAGGCGCTTCTCCGGGTTCGCGCAGAGCAGTCCCGAGATGAGGTCTCGTGCGTCGCTGCCCATGGACTCGGCGCACTCGCGCTGCGCTCCCCAGAACACGTCCATGCGGCCGCTCACAATGCAGTCGTACCAGCAGTCGCCCTTCTTCGCGTTCTGGAACGGCGGGAAGCTCGTGAGCAGGATGAAGAGCACCACGCCGGCGGACCAGACGTCCACGGGTGTCGCCTTGAACGGCTTCTCGTTCTGCACCTCCGGCGCCATGTACAGCGCTGTGCCCGAGACGTCTCGCAGCATCGCCTTGTCGGCGTTGCGGTTCGGACGCGCGCCTGCCACGTGCGCGAGCCCAAAGTCGCAGATCTTGAGTGTGAAGTTGTCGTCGAGCAGCAGGTTCTCGGGCTTAATGTCGCGGTGGACGACGCCCGCGGCGTGGCACGCCTGGATGCCCGACAGCAGCTGCTGGAAGTAGAACTTGGCGACGCTCTCTGTGAGCGCGCCGGTGTCCGCGATGATGTCGAAGAAGTCGCCGTTCGGTGCGTACTCCATGACCATCGCCGCGTACTGCACGTCGCGCTTCTTGCCCGGCACGAGGCGCAGGTACTTGAGCACGTTCTCGTGGTTCACGAGGCGCTGCGCGCGGCGCTCGAGCAGGATCGACTGCACCTGGTAGTCCAGCAGGCGCGCGTCGAACTCGTTGTCGCTGTCTGCTGGACCGCCGAACGCCGACGGGATCTTGACGGCGACGTGCTTGCGCTCTTCCTGGTCGAACGCGAGCACGACGCGACCCTGGAGTCCCGAACCGAGCTCCTTGACGACGCGGTATGGGTTCTTTCGCGGGTGCGACGGTGGCGGCGGCGGTGGCGGCGGCGCAATGCTGCTGCTGCTAATGAGGAGGTTGTTTCGGGCTGGCGCCTTGTGGTGGAGGTGGAAGCTGTCGCTGTTGCGGCTGCTGCTGTGCGGCGCCACGGACGGGAACGAGAGGCACGCCATGCTGCTTGTGCTGAAGCTGCTGCTGTAGTGCGTGGTGGTGGGTCAATTCGGGAATGAGGCAGACATGGTGGGGAGAAGCCTGCGGCAGAGCGCAAGGAGGCGCTGCTGCTGCTGGCGCTGTTGGGTACAGACAAGCGTCAAGATCGACCCATGCGCAGCACTGACCACCTCAAGTCAAGAGCGTCAACTGCAGCAACGCGTCAGCACAGGAAGGAATGCGTGCTGTCGAATCATGCTGGACCTTTTTCGCGCTTCCTCTGTTTTTCTGCATTCCAGCTGCGAATGATCTGTGATATCAACTTGAGAGCGACAAAGAGGTTATCGGCACGACAGATGCAATAAACAATCCTAGAATACTATAAATGCGCATCGATTGTAAAGAGCCTCGAATAAGACAGATGCGTTCTCCATGATTTTTGGGTCCTTTTTTCGTGGCTGCCAAGCAATTTTTGTTCTCTCGTCTCACTCGGTTCTCTTGATAGCGAATGCAAGCCACAAAGAACAAGAGTCACACAGCCAACTCAATCGATCAATCAATCATCACAGCGATAGTCGTGAGATGATTTGGTCAAGTGGTGTGTATCACTTGCGCTTCGTTCAAATGTATGCTTGTAAAAAAGTCAATAATTCGTCAGACAAGCCTCGCTTTCGCTTTCGCTTTCGCTTTCACTTTCACTTCCTACCAGCCACAGAACCTGCCTGCAAAGACTCGCCTTCTTCTGGCAATAAGCGCGGAAGCGGGTAAGCCCATTTAGCATTTCGCTGAATATGTGGGTAAAAGTCCAAGCTATAAATGCCCAGTTGGAATATGGCCAGCACTTGCTTTTGCCTTTCGCTGAGTCTGTCTCCAATGTTGGAGCCAGATCGAGCTAAATCTTTTTTCTATTCTACTGTTTGCCATCACAAACAAACAGGAAAATAGTCAGCGCCACCTCTCTCTTTCTCTCTCTCTTCTAATGGAGCTAGTGCGACACTGATCTGTTGCTATTATTCTGGCTGGAGCTGCCTGATGCAAAGAGAGAGTGCGCGTCACTGCACTTCTACTGCCTGACTCTGGTCAGACACGCACGGAGAGAGATAGTGAAAAGCAGCAGCGAAATGAATGAGGTGTCAAAGGATAAAGTGGCGGATAAAAGTGGATATGCCACCTGTTCGACACCCGAGAGAGAGTCGATGTCGACCAAGCAAATGAAGAATGGAGATGATGCACTGACTGGAGGGAGAAAGAAAAGTGAAGGTTGGAGGCAGAGAAGAGAGAAGGAGAGCAAATGGGAGCAGCGATGATGGATGGATGGCGCTTGAGAGAGCAAGGAGAGACTGGAAATGGCTGGATATATCGAGGCGAAAGCGGTGGTGATGTCGCCAGTCGTCGATCAATGCATCAATCCAAACCATTTCGGACATGACTGACCCAGTCAGTCAATCAGTCAAGCCAATGCAAAGAAAGCACAAAGAGGTTGGAGCGAGTCAAGCAAGGGGGACAGAACAAACCAGAATGGCGACCATGGCTCTGCGACTGCTGTGTGTTTGTGACTCTCTCTCTCTCTCTCTCTCTCTCTCAGCAGCAGCACGCACTTCAGTTCTTTACCCCCATCATCACCATGTTCAGCTCCTGTCGGCGTTCCAGCGCACTGCGTCCAGCAGCAGCGCCGCATCGTCGTCGTCTTGTAGCCAGTGGCTGATCGCGACACGAAGAGAGAGCAGTGAAAGCCGCGAAATGAATACATGAGGATAGGGACGACCACCGCCACCACACTTCACTCTTGATCAACTTATTAAGCGGCGACACAATGCAGTCCTAACCAGAAATGAAGAATAATGACGACGACGCGCCTGGAGGAAGAAAAGTGCAGGTTGGAGGCAGAGAAAAAAGAGAACGTGAATGCGTCGACGATGATGGCTCTCGGACGGCTGGCGACATACGCGTAGAACAAACGTAAAGCGAAAGCAGAGGCGATGTCGCCAGTCGTCAACATGATCGTCATAGGTGTAGCTTCAAAGTGCACCAACCAAGTCGACGCCAGTTTGATTGATCCATGCATAATTTGAGCTCAATATTGGTGAAACAGTGACTGCTAAACCAAATAGACTTTGTAGTCTGTGACTGTAAAGAGAGGTCCACGACCTTCTATGAAGGACCTGCAAAATGCACTTAAGAGAGTGGTGGGTCACTCGCTTAAGTTCCCAGCACTCTCAAAGACTCTGCTCACTTTTAGTCGAGCAAAAATCACAAACGAAGCGAGGACCATGGTGATGCTGCGGCTGCTGCGCGCAGGTGGCAGCGGCAGTGGCTCTCTCTCGACATCGCGCACTTCAGTCCACGCGCATCGCCACCGACTGCACAACCTCCACCACCAGAATGCCCAGCTCCTAGCGACATTGACATTCCAGCG
>JAASFO010000771.1:0-13586 GCA_023333815.1 Globisporangium recalcitrans | reverse complement strand
TGTGTGAGTGTGTGTGTGTAAAAGAGAGAGAGAGAAAGAGTGTGTGTGTGCTGTCGTGTGAGAAGTGTGTGTCGCGCACGGCACGGTATGGTTGGTCGCTGGTTGCACTGCATGATGTAGTGTGCATGGTGAGGTGGTGGTGGCGCGGGTTGGTTTGTGGTGTGTATGTGTGGTTTGTGTTTTTTTATGTCTTTCATTTTGCTTTCGCCTTTACAAAGGTACCAACCCTCCATAATTAACAACTGTGGGTCTCTTTTGCTTAAAGTCATTTTTTTGTTATCAGATTTCTCTCGAATGGACATTCGTTCATTTTCAATTTTTATTGTTGAATTTTCATCCACTCATTGTTCATTTTTCTTCGATCAGCGTGGTGGTTGGTTGAAAAGAGGATGCTCTGGAATTCCATTTGGATAATGCACATTTTTCATTCATCAGCAGATTATGAGAATGGCGCGAATCGAGAAGGACGATGACTTTGACGACGGCTTTGGCGATTTCCTGAGCGAGGACGAGGAGGAATGCGCGCTGCAAACGCAGGAGATGGCGGCGCTCGAGCGCAAGATGAAGACTGTACGTAAGCAGCGACAGCGGCGATGGCAATAGCGGTGGCAACACGTCTGCATTGGTTGTCATGGAGCTGTTTGGATGGATGGCTGTGCAGCTCTTCGTTTGTGAACCCTCTATATGGACTCAAAGCGAGTATGCTTGCACGCCTGTGCGTTACTTGATCATGACAGGCGGGTATTCGCGACGGCATTGAGTTTGGGAAGGAAGACACGTTGCAGGAGGGCTTCGACCAGGGCTTTGCGGTCGGCGCGGCATCGAGCTACCGCTTCAGTGTGCTGCGTGGGGCTCTCAGGTAATTAGCAATCAACCAGCAACGAGCAGAGCCCTCGTGGCTCTAAGAGCGCGCTGTCCATTGATGCACTGACCGCTCACTTCGTGTCTGTATGCTTTGATATGGCTTAGTGCTGCAAAGGCTTGCGGTCTCCTGGAGTCACTAACCGCGGAAGACCAGAGTGCGTGTGAGGACGCGATCGCGAGCCTCAAGGCGCAGGCGATCCAGTGCGCGTTCCCGGCGTCCTCCCCAGCAGCAGAGCAGCAGCAGCAGCAGCAGGTCACTGAGGCGGCGGCTGCGGATGGCGACGAAGTGATCACTAAAGCCCAGGGTCTGCTCGAGAAGCTCCAGATCAGCGTCCCGCTCGCAGAACTCCTGGTGTCGGCAGCGCCAGCGAGCAGCCCAAGCGTGTAGAATATCGCACATAACCAAGAGCATAATAGAGCACCACACGTACAGAAGATATCTGAGGCGTGACTGAAAGCATAGCGCCGATCCAGTAGACTCCGAGCTGTATTTTGATCCAGTCTTTAGAAAACTCCTCTAAGTATCCCCTAATGCTGCTGTCTGGGTCACGTTCGGAAGACTCTCAAGCCGCGGCAACGACTTTGTTCGGAACGGGGCTGTGTGCGGTCGCGACATTGTGTGTGGCGAGACCGGTGCCCCCATCGCGCTCGGGATCTCCACAGGCTGGCACTTGCCGATCAGTCCGACTTTCTCCAAGCATGACCCATCGTCTATCAGGGACAAAGAGTTTGGATTGTGGTCGCCTGGGTCGTTCGAGTCCATCGTTGCTTGTGAGTTGGCGATCGCGCTTGAGGACAGCAATGCTGTTGCGCTCACATTCTTGGACGGTGTGTTGCCCTGTTGCTGGCTACTGGAAGAAGGCTTTGGCAGTCGGAACCCAGCGCGGTAGATAAAGTCTGCAGTGCCCGGTGCATGGTGGACGAGGTCCGCACTGCTCTTCGGGCGAAGTCCCGAGTTTCCAGAGCGACCGCGAATCGCAGACTTGGTGTCAATGCGATTGGCGGTCAGGGACGACCCAGCACTAGATACGATCCGCTGGCGACGAAGACGGTGTTCTTCTGCCGCCAGATCTTCCGAGAACGAATTTGCTGAAGTCATCACACGCGGATCGTCGTGCTCCGGACCGTTACCATTATGACCACGAGCATCGCGATGCGTGCCAGACGAGGGTCGTGAAGCTACTGGGTCGCCACAATCGTCGTGCTGCTGCGCATTTTGCTCGAGCTGCTCGTCGTCGATGGGGCGATCGCACGCGATGCACGTGCCAAAGTCTCCCGAACGCTTGCTATGCGGGTTCTTCGGTTTGCCCAGATTTGGAAACAGGTTTGCGAGTCCGAACTCGATCACGAACTTGCGTTTGCGCTCAAAGCTGTCGCGAAACTCGATCGCGTGCTTGTTTGTGAGCAACACGGGCTGCAACTGGTCCATGTACATGCGCGTCTTGGCGCAAAAGATCGACGCTTTCGCGAGTCGGAAGCTGTCGAGTACTTGCTGTGGGGGCATCTCCATGACGATCGCGCCTGTTGATGGGTCCACGTACTGCTGGCGCTTGGCTGTGAGCAAGTACTTGTTCTGGTCGATGGAGACACTCGACCGAAGGAACCGGATGACTTTGGTCAGCAGCACAGCGAGCTCGACCTTCACGCCTTCTTTCACAACGTTCAGGTTCAACGCCGATGGCGCATTTTTCCCGAAATGCTCGAGCTTCAGTCCGGACGCGGCAACGGAGAGCGCGAAGCGCGAGAGTTTGTCCTCCATTCCCTCAGAGCTCTCTGTGATAGCGATGCTGTCCACCATGGTGTTGAGTTGGTGGATCACGTTGCTGTTGTACCGGATCGCTTCTTCAAGGGTGTGTTTGATGCTCTGGGTCGTGTTTGCTGCATCGTGGATTGCCTGCTGCGTTCTTCCATCTTTCTTTGCCACCTCTGCAAATCGAGTCTCGCTGTTTACGATCTCTTTGTCGAATCTGCTCTGTACCCCTGCGAAAACAGCTTTTCTTCGTCGATCATGGCGTTCAAATCGCGGATCGTTTGGCGGTTCTTCGCGACATTCGACGAGTTCGTCGTTACAAGCGCGTGGAGCTTGGGGATCTCGGCGACTGTGCGCGTGAGCGCGAGATCAGCGGTTGTCGCCAACTTTCCGACTTCGTTGAGCTTCTGCTGCGTCTCCTGGATCAAATAGCTCAAATCTTCGCTCACTCGCTTCATCGCACCTCGCTCGCTCGACGCCTGGTCCAGCGACGCGTCGATCTGGCTCACGTGGTGCTGCAACTCCTGGCAGTGTTCCTGGATCACTGTGGCGATCGTCGCGATCTTCTTCTCGCCAATAGCAACGCGACCGTCGATGCCGCCCAGTTTAGCATCGCTTCGAATGAGTTGGTCGTTCATTCGCACCAACTCGGCACTCTGGCGCATGGTGCCCGCGTCCAACGAATGCAGGCTTTCCTGGTGCGCCTGTAAAGCAGACTGGCACGAAACCAGATCTGCACAGACGTTTCTTAGAGTCGTATCGACTTCTTCGGCGAAAGCGTCGCGCTTCTTCTGGGTCGCAAGCAGTCGAGATCCTTCATTTTCAACACGCTCCGCGAGACCTGCCACATGACTGGCAGTTGCTGCTTCCTGTGCCGCCATTTTGGCTTCTGCTTGCGCGTTCACCGCGAAGAGCTGCTCGATTCCCTTTACGTGATCACCGAGCATCGTTGCGTGCTCCAGTGTATCTCGCTCCAGCGCACTCGCCTTCTTCTTCATCTGCTCCACCGAGTCGCTCATCTCCCGAGTCATCTCCTCCTGTTTGATCATGTCCGTCTGCAGGAACTGCATGCTTTCCTGCAGTTTCCTCGACGTTGAATGCATCCCGGACCAGAGATCTTGAATGCGCGCTGCGATCGTGTCTCCAAACACCGACTTCCACTTGTTCTCTGCGAGTTCCCTCTCTGGCAATGTCACGTTCATGTTGTGCTCGAGATGCGACTGCTCTGCTTGCAACGCCTTCACGTTAGTTGCAATCAGCATGTCGATTTCGGCGCGAAAGCTTGAGAGATCGCTGTGCTGGGGCATCAGCTCGAGGTCGCGCCGCAGCGTGTCCATGTCGACTTTTAATCTGCACGAATCACAGAGAAGATAGCAGTTAGCACACACACACAAAACACACTACCACCCGAGGGTGGAGGTATCGGAATATCAGCAGTTGACGCACATCGATTGCGCGACTTCTTGGCCGATCTTGAGTCGCAGTTGCGCGGCACGAAGCGCCTCGATCTCCTTCGCGAGACCGCTGAGATCAACATGTTTACCAATGCTACTGCTACTGCAAGAGCTGGTATCACCGCCTTCCGCCCCAACTCCCTCGCTCTGAGCAGATGCACTCGGGCGACTCATGTGGTCTGTGCTATCATCAGCGACAGTCGGTAAACCTTGAGACGAGGAGCTGTTGAAGCTCGCAAAGCCTGGAGAGAGGTCCATCTGCGTCTCCAGCGCCTCGAGTTTCTCGAAAACCTGCTCAAAGCGGGACTCGAGCGACTTCTCGTCGATCGAGATGTACTTCATAAAGTCATTCTCCTTGGTTCTTCCCCCACTCCCATAGCCGTGGCTGCTAGAATGGTCGCCTCCGCTCCGCTTCATCCGCGACGCACCACCACTGGAGGTCGTGACTGTCGTGTGAGCAATTGCTGTCGCCCATTACCTGGTTGGAGAGCAGCAGCGTGTGGCGGTCGATGCAACAGTCGAGACACTTGAGGCGCGTGCTTTCTCACACCAAGAATAGATCGAAGTCGAAACCATTTCTCCGCTTGCTGGAGATAGATGGCTGCCTTTCTGTTTCTTGGCCAAGATTCTGAGAGCTGAACGTAGTAATATCCGGTGCTCTCGTCCACATCAACTCCGCCATGGCAAGATCTTGAACCTCCTCAGACCGCCAGCACGCACTCCTCATCGTCTCGATTGCTCGCAGCCATGCGCTCTTCGAGAAACTGCGCAGTCTCTTCAAAACCACTCGCGTGCGCGATCTCGAGAGGATTCGATCCGTCTTGATTCGGCATGTACATTGCGATCACTGGCAGGTACTTGAGCAGGATCTTGATCACATCGAGGTATCCAAGCCACGCAGAGAGATGCAATGGCGTGTTGCCGCTTGTGTCTGCATAGTCTACAAAGTCGGGGTGTTTCTCGCACAGATTCGCCACACTCTCGAGATCATTACGGAGGCAGGCGTGAGAAGGCTGTTTCTGCGCCTCCGCAGCTTCGAACTGCTTCCACTGCGCTTCTTCGGCTGCGATCTGCTCCTTGCGCTCCATTTCTACGAGATACTCCTGCCGTATCGCACTGGAGAGCTCGTCTTCAACTGCGAGCCGCGCGATCTCCATCTCACTCGTTCTTTGTTCTCGCTCAATGAGCGCTTCTTCTTCGATCCGCCGCTGTCGTGCAGCGTACTCCTCTCTCGCTTCCGCGTCCGCAGCCTCCTTTAGAGCCTTCATCTTTTACTCCAGCGCCTGCTTCCTTCCGAGCTCCTTCTCCTTCGCAATACGCTCTTTCTCTTCGCGGTCCAGTCGGAGCTTCGTGAGGTACATGTCTCGAATACGCGCCTCTTCTTCGCGCTGCTGCTGAAGCTGCTGGGCTCGCAGATGCGCTTTCTCGGTCTGCACGATGCGTCCCATGCGCAGCTCTTCTTCCGCCATCTGCGCGCGCTCGTCCTGCCTTGCGAGTCGCTCTTGACCCTCGGGCTTGCCTGTATAGTCTTCCTGCGTCATCAGCTGCACTTCTAGCCTTCGCTTCGATTCTGCGAGCTTTCTCTCCTTGTGGATTTGCGCAGCAGAGAGCTTGGGTGCTGGTGCTGCTACTGCGACTGGTACTGCTTGTGGCTGAGCTCGTGGTGGCTGCTGCTGACTAAAGCGCGCTACGCTATGCGAGTGGCGGTCGTCGTCATCCCATGAATGCGGGCTCATGCGCTTGCGTTGCCTTGTGGTTGTTGCAACAAGCAAGGAAAGTCGCTCTAAAAAAGGCAACTTGCACTTTAGCGAGCAATTGTCAAAAGTGACATTCGTACTTACTCTTTGTTGAGATGAGATTTTGGGTGTCAAACGAGCAGGGTGTTTGGGTGGTTTGCAAAATGCGAACTTCTGGAGAAGTACAGTGGATCGCCTGCATAAGAGTCCTGATTCGTATGAGATGAAGGGCTGTGTGGCGCTCGTCGCAGCAGTGCTGTTCAAGAAGATGAAGCAGCGCGAAGTGGACATGCTTGCGGACCTGGGCGACGACGCGGGGATGACCACTGACTGCGCCGCGATGTGAGAGGAAGAAGAGCACGTAACGACGCAAAGGAGCTCCTGGTTTTGCCAGGAGCACCTCTATAATCACCTCGTTATCATTTTGTATGGAACGGATACATTCGCATCTGCATTGGGGTTCTCGTAGCGTCCATCGCTTTCGCAAGCTGGTGATGGTGTCGATCTGCGGGTGCTTGCCGCTCTCTCAGTGCGCACATTAGCACTTGTTCAGCTGATGGCTGGAGGTTCATGGAGCAAGAGACGACTGAGATGTAGGATTTCGGCTTCATTTGCGGCTCTTTCACTGACGACAAACAAAAACACTTTGTTCGTGGAATGATGGGTTCACTGTGATGGACGCTTCGAAAAATGGTACGTACCCACTTTAAAAGTTTGGCAGTCGCTGACGTACCCTCCACCCAAGCACCAATTCGATTTCATTGATGTCACGGAGTTTGAGCCATTTCCTATTTGAAAAATCATCCGGTGTTCGAATGAAAGGACGCCTAATAAAATCGTTGATATTGTTCAAATAGGAAATGGCTCGAAGCCTGTGACATCAATGAAATCGAATCAGGAGGCACTCTCCAAGCAAACGCGTGTCTGCCTGCTGAGCGATGACAGCACGCTCTCAGTGCTGAAATCGCCATCGACCAGCCACAAGACAGCGTCTGACTGACCGATATGGGAGACCTCGTGCTCGGCTACGCTGGCGCGCTCGTCGCCGTCTTCTTCTTTGGCACGTGCTACGTGCCGGCGAAAAAGTATCCAACCTACGGTGCGTGGATGGAACTCTCCCTGTTGCTTGCAGCTTGCCTTGTGGTGGAAAGCTCACTGCGTATGTCTCTCTCGTGCTGATGCTGCAGATGGCATCATCTTCCAGTGGTTCATGGTGCGTTTGGTTGCACGATGTCTCTCTCGTCATTCATACTCACACGAATGCTGTTGCTATCTGTAAAATGCGCAGTGCTCGGGGATCCTCATGGTCGGCTTGGTCTGGGGGCTCGTGAGCAACAACTGGGCTCAGTTTGCAGAAGCCGGACTCTACACGTTTCCGCAGGGCATCCTCGGCGGCTCGCTCTTTGCGATCGCCAACCTGCTCATCCCGACGGTCGTCAACAACCTGGGACTGGGTGTGGGCTTCATGCTCTGGAACGCCACCAACATCGCCATGGGCTACGTCATCTCGCGCTACGGGCTCTTTGGCGTCGAGCCGACGATCCCGAGCTCGCCGCTGCTCAGTGAGCTCGGCATCCTCTGCATGCTCGCGTCCATCGTCGTCTACGGCATGATCAAGCCGACGCTCGCCACTCGAGATATGCGTCTGCCACGGTCTTTGCTGGACACCCCCGACGAGTTCTCGCCATTGCGCAGCAACAGCAACAGCAACAGCGCGGGAGTGAGCGAGAGCGGCCACAAGTCGACGCTCCCAAAGGTGAACCGTCCGCACCAGCGACCATCCGGCGCCGACGAGTCGCTGCAAGACGCGCTCATGCATCCGGAGCTGCCGAATTTCGGTCCGTTCACGATGCCACCAGCAGTCGTGAGTGAACACGTTGCGCTCGCCAACGACGCCGCGGAGAAGCAGCGCAAGCTCATCGGCACGGTGATCGCGCTGCTCGTCGGTGCATTCCTGAGCTGCTGTCTGGTTCCGTACGTCAACTGGCAGCAATCCTGCCGACCATCCACGGCATCATCACCATCCTTTCCCGCGGACAGCAACAACGCCACACTTGCCACCAGTAACGCAGACGCAGTGATCATCGCGACGTGCAACCCGCTCAACTTTGTCTTCTCGCAGTGCCTCGGCATCTACTTGACGAGCACGCTGGCGTTCCTGCTCTACTCGGCGCTGCACCGCTTTTTCCTCAAGCGCTCGATGCCGCGCAGCGTCATGCGACCCGCGTACATGTGTGGCGTGCTCTGGGCGATCGGTCTGGGCGGTCAGCTCTATTCGGCCGGCCAGCTGGGCTTTGACCAGGCGTACCCGGTGTCCTCGATCGGTCCCGCGATGGTCTCGATGCTCTGGTCGGCGTGCTACTTCAGGGAGATCCAGGGCAAGCGCAACCTGCAGATCCTGGGAGTCGCGACGCTCATGGTGTTCGTTGGCACGGCGCTGCGCGTGGTCTCCATGTAAGAGAGACATGGGGGCTGCAGCATGAGATCCACGCATCCACGAGCGTCCCCTTCATTCACTGTCATGCGAAATAGAAGATCTGGTTTCTGGTTCTGACGAGTCTGTGTTCTTGTGAAATCGAATGTGATGTTTCATTCTTTCAAAGCGTCTCGATTGCCAGCTCAGCCAGTGAGAACACCTCCTAATGTGATGTATTCCAGACTGCATTAGTGTGGCATGCATTACATGAGGTGAGCCAATTTCCATAGTAGAAGTGTTGTTGAGGGATGCAATCCTAAATAATGTACACAACGCAGAGTAGGGTCGAGGCTGTTTGTGACAATGCGCGCCACATAAATCAAGGTCGTCGATGTGAGTGCTGCTCTTGTAGAGAGAGATTCGTTCCCATCTTGATCAGCATACTTTGCGGGAGAGAAGGAGAACAAAAGGTTCAGCAGATGCTCTTGTAGAGAGAGATGTCGCTGCAAAAGAGTGACAAAGGCGACACATCCTTCTGTGTTTCAGTCGATTGCATGCAGAAAATGCGCTAAATGCGCCTCGTCAGCTAAGCGCCAAGAGCTACACACGCACGCACACGCGGCTTTACAGAGCAGACCACACGCTGCACTACACAACCGTAGATACGCATAGCAGCACAGCAACCAGCACCCCAGGCGGTCTCAGCGCCGCACAAGAGCCCTGCTTGAGGTGCCAGGGAAACGAAGGAAGGAAGGAAGGAAAGAAGAACGAACGAGCGAGTGAAAGCGAGAGAGAGCGGATGCTGTCACCGAAAGCGCCGCCTTCCGGTCAGCCCACGACGGAGCAGCAGTCGCCAGCAAGCGGCGCGTCGGTGTCCTCGTCGCATGCACGGTCGAGTAATCGTCTGGGAAGCAGTGCGTTTGGCTCAATAGCACAGGTAGCGTTCTGCATACGATCTCTGTCTTGCATGCTTGCATTGGCGTGATGTGGTCTTGCATGTTTGGACATGTGGTATGCATGTGCGTGTGAGTGCTCGCTAGCTGGCTTTGCAGCATTTCGACGCGATGAAGATCGCAGAAGTCTGTGGCGAATCGAATAGTCGACGCGACTGCGTTTCGACGCGATCTGCTGATGTTGTAAGCCTGCAATTGCAAATTATGTGGTACACGCCGGCGATTGGAGTCGAAGCTGAGCTGAGCAGGCGCGACTCTCCAACTCTGCCTGTTCCTATTTCCTTGTTCTGTTTATTTGGCTCTTTGCGTGTGTCTATCTGTGTGTTGCCGCCGAGTGTGTAAATTGAGAACCGAACCACAGGAGAAGCCACTCGCAAAGCTGCGTGTTCATATCGCTGACGTCTATTGTGCTGTTTGCGTTTTCTGACAGCAACAGCAGCAGTATCACCACCAGAGTCACCCACCATCGTTAGCACAGGAAGAGAAGCCGAGACGGAGCGTCGGCGGCGACAGGGCATTCGCCCCTCTTCATCCGCCTTGTAACGCCACGACGAACGATCCTCACAGTGTCGCTTATCAAGAACAACAAGCACCGCCGTCACAACGGCAGCCACTAACCCCAGCATCGGCCGCTTTGCTCTCACCTCAGTCAATTGGGCAACAAGCGTATCATCAGGTGGCTCGCGCGAACAGCAGCAACAGCAGCAGCAGCACCGCACCGATTGACCGCAAACCTGCAAGCAGGAACGCCGCCGCAGCTACAGGTCTTGATCAAGCTCCAGTTGGCGTCCAACCGGCAGCAGCTGTCATTGAAGTCCTGTCGCCACCGCCGCATCTCCAGCAGCAGCAGCAGCAGCAGCAGTCGTTCCAGTCCCATATTACTATGAGCATGAATCTGAACATCACCACGAGCAGTAGCATGAACAACAGTCGACCCGTGGTGAACATCTCAACCTCCAAGCCAGCGCTGGGCAGCAATGGACTCTCGCCATCGAACGTTATCGGCGCTCAGGTCGTGTACGATTCCGGAGGAGTCCCGCCCATGGGAGCGCCGCAGCATTCACACTCTTCTGGAGGCGGACGCAAGCGCAAATCGAGCCATGGGAAGAAAAAAGAGAGCAGCAAAGAGAAAGACAGCGTCGAGAAACAGTCGTCGGCAGCAGCGCCTTCTTCCTCGTCCTCGTCAGGCGCACTCTCATCGAGCGGCAAGGCAAAGAGTCCATTTGAAAAGCTCAACACGCTCAAGATGCTGCTGGACTGTGGTCACTTGACCAACGACGAGTATCAAGAGCGCAAGAACCAGATCATTAACGAGATGACTGGTACCTCGACAGAGCGGAAGAAGCCCTCGCCGCGCCGCGTTTTACAGCCGATCATGAAAACCGTCGTGCCGCACAACCCGCCGGATTTCGGTCGCTTGATGAAAGAGCGCGCAGAGAAGCTGAGCTTCGACGTTGACACGCTCGAGTGGCATTCGACGTCTACACGCGTGAAGCTCGATCTCGTCCCGTTCGCGACGGGTCAGCTCCGAAGTGCATATTATTTACAGGTAAGCCTGCATTCTCTACCTGTGTGCGTCTCTCTCGCCGGTTGATTAACAAAACGTACTTGACAATCTGCTGTCTTTAGGAGCTGGAAGAAGGCGCAACAGATGCGAATGTGACGCGCCTGCTTGTTGCGAAATTCAGCATCCGCCACGCCGAGCCCAGCTCATATTTAAGTGATGTCGAGATGCAAGCCGTCTGCGCGCATTACGCCGAGCTCTACAACGAGCACGAGCCGCCTCTAAAAGTGTATTATGCGCGGTCGTGGCTGCTGAAACTGCGCGACAGAGGAGATCTGGTCTGCTCCGTCGAAGAATATTTGCCAGGGGCGTACGTCAAGTACAGCAACAACAATGGATACGTTGGTAAAGAAACGAGTTCGACCGAGGAGCGCGAGCGCAACACGCCGCAGGCGTTTTCGCACTTCACATTTGTCGCGTCCGACTATCGGCTCATGATCGTCGACATCCAGGGCGTGAACGACAGCTACACGGATCCGCAGATCCACACTGCGGACGGGCGGGGTTTTGGCGCGGGCAACCTGGGTACATTTGGCATGGAGAAGTTTCTCGAGTCGCATCGCTGCAACGAAGTCTGCAAGTGGCTCGGGCTGCGGAGTATCAACGAGCGCTACAAATTCGGCGGCACAGCGGCGCCATTGTACGAGATGCCGTTCGGAAGCGCGATCAAGAAGTCCACGAACCGAATCACAGAAGAGCGGAATACATTTTCCACGTCGGTCACCGTCTCGGAGGCTTTTGGCAGCGAGGCGCTGAAAGGTACGCACGACGAGCTCTCGTCAACCTCCGAGTCAACGATTGCGACGGGCTCGTCATCGATGCTGTACCTGCAGCAGCAGCAGTTGTTTGCCCCGACGTCAAACCCATCGATGGGCTCGCACTTTGAGGGAAGTGGTGCTGGAATTGGTGGTCCTGCTGCGATGCTGTTGATGTCGTCGGCGAACAACAGCAGCAGAGGCATGGGTCTGCCCATGAAGTCGATCGACCTGGACGAGCATGGCCCAGCAGCGTGGTGGCAGGCGATCAAGCGGCTGCTGTGCTGCTGCTATTCCGTCTGAGCTGTCGAGGCTCCAAGAAGAAGGCGACGAGTCACAAATGGTGCGTGATATGTTGTTGTCATTTGCATGGAGAAAGAAAAGGGAGTACTATCACGTCACCCCGAACGAGAGAGAGAAAACTCACACAGATACTCGAGAAGAAGCTCTATAGTGTAACACAAGGATCAAGAAAATGCCACAATGTCAAAGACCACACCCGTGCCCAAAGCTGCTGTCAGCCGGAACAAGAATGGCGACAAGGAAGGCTTCATCGTGGGGATCGCAAGACAGAGTCAAGTCGCATCACGCTCAGAGGGGTGTCGTGGCGCCTCCTTTCCGGTAAGAGTAGCAGACTCTTGGTGCTACTGATGTATTTGCAGCTCAAGAAATCGCGACAAGAAGCATATTGATGGCGAATTGGACAAACTTGCACTGGTGAGCTGGTAAAGCAAAGACGCTGATTGATTGATCGATCTCTCAAGCGCTCAGCCCCGCTTCAGCTGATCCCTCATAACGATGGACTATGTGGACGACCCGAGCCAGCGAAGCAGTGATGGCTCGAATGAAGGGGACAGTGGCTCCAAAGACGACCAAGTGGTGGCGCAGGGATCCCCGCAGATCACGAACGCGATCCTCTCACAGGCAGTTTTGAACGCCATCAGTCAGATGGACACGAAGCTCGCGTTCGACATGATGCTCCTGAGCGAGCAGATGAACACGCTGTAAGTTTGAGCATATTGAGGCGGTTGTTGTTCATACCTTGAGGCTAATGATCAATGTGTGGTGCGCCTTCCTCACACTGCAGAGATTCGGAGAACAAGTGCTTGAAAGAAGAGAGCCTGTTTCTCAAGGGGGAGCTCGCCAAGCAAACCCAGGAGCAGAACGAGATGTACTACTATTTCAACGGCAAGCTCGACCAGCATGTCGCGCTGATCGCAAGTCTGGAGAAGGAAGTCGCATTCGCATTCGCAAGAGCATGAGCAAGTGGTTCACGACCACGAAGAGCAGATGGAGAACGCGCAGAGCCAATCCCAGGCAGAGCTCGCACGAGCAAACAAAGAGATCGGGGCTCCGCGCCTCGAACTGCGGCAGCTGCACGTGTTTTCGCAGCAGAAGCTCCAGATCGAGACCCAGATGGACGAGCTGGAAGCCACGCTCGCGAGCCGAACCAAGCAATTCGAAGACGAGAAGCTTGAGCTCGAGCGCAAGAGCATCTTTGAGAAAGACTGCGTGAAGAAAGAGATGCTGTTGCGCATGAAAGAGACGAAGGAGGAGCTCTTGCACTGCACGGACGACCAGCTCAACACGACGACGAAGCGCACGATGATGGAGAACGGCCATTTCATGGAGGAGCTCTCGTTCAGAGCAAAGAAACGGAGAAGCTGCTCACGAGGTACCACCAGCTAGAAGATGAAGTCAAAGGGCTGCGCGTCAAGACAAAGATGCTCGAGGAGAACGTGGCCGTGATGGCGAAAAAGAACTACTACTACCAGAAAATCCTCCAAAAGTTGCAAAAGAAAGAGGAGAAAGTCGCTCTCGACACGCTGATCAAGGACGAAGACGCGCTTCTGCTGCAGCAAGGAGCAGGTATCGAGGATGCCGAGAAGAGGAAGAGCCATTCGGACGAAGTCAGAAACTTGGAAGTGCATGCTGACGAGCTCGAGACTATTTTGAAGAACGCGAACGACTGGATCCACGTGTTCCAGCAGGAGAAGCAGTACATCGTCGCGCAACAGGACGAGGTCATCCAGTTTCTCTGTCGAGCGATCCATGATGCAGCAGTCGAAATGGCTCGAAATGGACGAGGAGGAG
>JAASFO010000770.1:0-13601 GCA_023333815.1 Globisporangium recalcitrans | reverse complement strand
GGATGGATGGATGATTCGGGACGGATCTACACACCAAATTTCTTTCTTCCCGATCTGCACTGTAGAGAATGCGGGAAACGGCTTTCTGGGGTTACTCGCTGGCTGACTGACAGACTGACTTGATGGAGCGATCAATATGGGGTCACCTGGTCGGTCTTTCGCGCACACCACTTGGCGCTTGTTTGTGCCCTGCTGCTCTTGTCGCTGCTTGATGGAAGTGCTGCTTGCTCGTTATCAAGTCGTCAACACACGGAAAAGCAAGCAAGCAAGAGAAGTGAGAGAGAGAGAGAGAGAGCAGAGAGGGGGAGGGGGCAATTGTCGGATGTATTTGTGCCTCCGCCTCGCTCAGTCGCTTGCTCGCCTGCCTGCTCCTCTGTCGTTCTTTTGGAATTGTGTTGTTGCTTTTGATGGAGAAGCGCGCGCCGTCTGACGGCAAAAGTGGTCGGATGGTTGTCGCGCGCACGAGCACAAGCTCTCAGTCAGCTGCTGCTGCTGGACACGGCAGCGACAGAAGCCTGCTGGCAATCGCCTCAATCAACAGAAAGCAGCGAAGAATCAGATGGTCCAGCCAGCCAATTGCTGCGTTCGAGAACATGCTGCAAGTTGGATTGACTAGCCTCTTTCCCACATCAGAGTTGCATTTGCCTCTCTCTCGCGAGGTTTTACGCAAAAACCTCGGGTGTGGTTACACCCACATTCTTCTTTGTTTCTCCTTACAAAACCCGAGAGAACCACAAAGTTCGCTCTCGTGTGTTCCTCGCACAAAGTTTGTGTTTCCCATCTGCGTAGAAGAAACACACGCAAGACGAGTGTCTGTTTTGCAAATCTGCAAGAGCAAGCCAGCATCGAGTTGTCTCGAGACTCCATTTCTGCAGTATCACACAGTGCGGCATCCTTTTGTGTGGATGTGCAGCGCAATGCAAAACTTGTTTGAAAGCGCGTTGCTGGACGCCGCCACCTTGCTGTCCCGATTCGCGCGCGAGTCTTCGCATTGAGTAAAGCTGGCTCTGTTCTGCGCGATGGCAGTAGAAGTGAGTAATGGTGACAGATGCTGCCACTGTGCACTTTGCTGGATTGTCTCTCTCCCCACGCAAAATAAGGCAGCAACTGCGCTTTGGGTTCTGAGATCGAGCTACGCATGCAAAAGTCGCTGGAAAGATGCATGCGGCTGGGTTTAGGGAAGACGAGAGCCGGAATTGGCGTGTAGGTTTCTGTTTTGTCGTCGGGTTGTCGCGACATCGAGTTTCAGCTGGGACAGAAAAGCGGCAGTCTGTTGCAGTGGCTCGTGCTGCTGACACACAGATCAGCTGACTGGTTGGTTGCACTGTGCGCTGACGTGGCCAGATCCTCAGACGAACGCACACTTGCACGCCACGCAGCCCAGATCCTCCTGTCGCCAACATTGCATGTGCAGGAGCGCGTTGCCAGCAGATCGTTCCCATTTGCGCTGCTGGACTTCAATTGTGCACGCGTCAAGTGCAAGCAAGACGCGGCAGTCACTTGCGTGCGTTTCACTGTCCGCTTTGTTTGCAAAGCGCATTGCACACCATCCACACAAAAGCGTGCTTGCTTTTGGCGTGTTGACTTTGTGCGACTGACGTCAGGACTGCGAGTCGAGCAAACAAGCGAGAACGGCAAACAAATGGCAAACACGTTCGGCGCACGTGAACGCGCGCAGCTTTCCACGACGCAAGCGACTGTTTGTCGAGTTGGTGTCCTCGAATGCGAGTGCGAGCGCATCTAACAGTTGCTGCATGGAGACCACCTTTTTCTCATGTGCACATGTTGCTTGCTTGCTTTGGCGTGTTTGGGTGTTGTCGTTGCACTCTCCGCCACACTTGCACTTTTGTGTGTGTGTTGGCAAGCAATCATCGCAGCCTTCAAGATCCAAAACATCAAAAACTCAACTTCCCGGTAGTCAGTCAGTCAACCCATTCTTCAGACGGCACACTGTACCGGCACAAGTGGTACAGTACCGAGCAGTTCATAAATATGCTCAGGTTATGGCAGTTGATTTTGACTCGGAAATGCTCACGAACGAATGAAGGAATGCCCATAAAGTCCACAATCGAGCTCAAAGCATCCACGTGATCAATCAGTGACAGCATGGTGTTCTCGAACGACCGCAGCGCCGAGGAGGTGCAGCGCGTGAACCAGCAGCTGGAGCAGCGCCACTACGAGTTCCGCTCCAACTGCAACGACGGCGACGGTGCGTGGCGTTGAGATGCATTGCGCCACACAAGATGGATGGACATGGATTGGTTGATGCATCAACTAACTGCATGAGTGAGAGTGGCTGAGGAGAGTGCGTGCCTTCTTGTGATCGATTGGTGGTTGCGCAGGTGATGCAAGTGCCTGCCACAGCTGGGGCGAGTGGCTCGCAGTCGTTGACAAGAACTACGCTGATGCCGGTGCGTAGTGGTTTTGCATCGTGGTGGGTTTAGATCCTTCCATGAGGCTGGACACGATTGTTGACTCGTGCATGTTGCTCTCCAGCGGACATGTACAAGCTCAACTGCGACAAGAACAACTACGCCGCGTCGTGCTTCAACCTCGGACGACTCAAGCGTAAGTGCCTTGATAGGCGATTGGGAGTTGCGTTGAAAGCTCTGTCAATGTTTGCTTCAACCCATGACGCGATTGCATTGTTGTCGTGAATGCACACAGTCGCTGGCAAGGGAGTGGAGATGAACGACTTTGAAGCGACGAACCTCTTCGGTACGTCCCTCTCTCTCTCTTCGATTTGTATCATTCGCTCGTTGTATGCTGCTGTGGGCTCACTACGCCAACTCTTGCAACCCGACAGAGAAATCGTGCGATGGCGGCCACTCCCAGGGCTGCCACCACCTCGGAGTCATGTACATGAACGGCGTTGGTCGTGACAAGGTGCGTTGTCGGCGACCTGCTGCAACGATCTTGTGGGTTGCAAAGTCTCACACCTCGCTCTTGAGCTCTCGCTGTATCTTTTGCAGAACGTGCTGAAGGGCTTGGAAGCTTTCAAAGAAGCCTGTGAGCGCGATGACGCGAACAGCTGCAACCGGGTTGCGTCCATGTACTTGTCGGCGACGGAGAAAAGTCCGATCAAGCGCGACGCCCCACTCGCGAAACGATTCCTCGAGAGAGCGTGCGACGCGAACTTTGCGCCTGCGTGCCACAACCTCGCCGTCATGTACAAGAAAGGAGACGTCGGCACTGAGAAGAGCGAGGAGAAGTTCGAAGAGTACCGCAGCAAGACCAACGAGCTCATCGCGCAAGCTGGTGGCATGTCAGGTGTGAAGTCCACGTAGAGCTAGCTGCATAGACACGAAGCCGAAATACAAAACAAGGTAGAGAGTGGATCAAGTTTGAGCGAACATACCGTCGCGTTGCATCTTTGGAGGCACTTTGAGCATGCTACGTCAATTCCACTTCTTCGATCTCCGAGTCGTCATCGTCACTGAACAGCATAACGCTTGTGTTGCCAGACACGTCGTATCGCGATCCGTGCGTATTCGGAGAGTTTTGCTGTGAAGATGCTGCGTTCGATGGGACGCGCGCTTCGGTCTCCTCCAGGTCGCTCGCTTCATCTGGGGGTGGCAGTAGAAGACGTTGGTAAGGGCTGTGGGAGACTTCGTCTTCGATAGATCAACGAAGCACATGGACTCACCATCACTTAGGAGGACCGGGATGTCGTGGCCGCTTAGCGATGCGTCATAGCGTTCAGGTTCCATCGAAGTCTCACTGTTCAAGCTCTCAACCGAAAATCTGCTCCGTATTGTCACGTCCTCTCTGGAATCTCGCGCCTGTGACACGAACAGTGATGTTAGTCCAAACCTTGGTGATGACCAAATCCAGATAACCCACCACGACTTTCACCACAAACTCCATCTCGTACCGCGTCAACAGATTTGGTTGCGTTGTCCATGTCGCTCAAGTTGGTGTCACTCTCCTCGAGGCTGGGGATGCTCGTCTGGAAGGACAGCTCAGAAGATGCCGCCATTGACGCCGAGAGTTCAGAGGATCGGAAGCTGCGAAGGACTTGCCTTCTATCTGGCGTATCTCGATCTCGGCCGTTGCTCCCATTTGCGTGATCAGGTTGATCTGTTGCGACCCTTTTACCATCACCAACCACTCCGCAACGCGTGGAAAAATCGTGCGTTTCTGTTGATCGCGCGGATTCTGAAACGCTCTGGATGTCGACAATCTCGATTTCATCTGACTCATCACTTGACATCGCAGATATTGAGCTCGCAACAAATGGCTGCGACTCGCTCGCTTCTTCTCCTTCACTTTCGGCTTCGTCCTCACTATCACTCACAGAATGGGGATCGACGATTGGAGCAGACTGGGCATCGACGCGAGCCTGGTTTAATCCTCTAACCTCGATCTCAGTTCCCGGAGATGGCGTGCTCGCTTCGCCCAAGCTTCCCGGTGTTTGCAAACTTGGGAAATCGTGATCCTCCACGCCAAGGTCAGCTGCAGGTGAGCTCTCGACGTCTTGCTCTTGCGACTCGTCCACGATTTCAGACTTTGCTGGCGACGATTTGGGGGACACGGTCACTACTTTCGTCACAACAGGTCTCGATTCGTCAGATAACGCGACTCGAGGCACACCCACAATCTCGATCGCTTGTGGTGGAATCGCACTGACATCAGCACTCCAAGGCTTCAGTTCGGTTTCTTCATGCCTGCCAATGTCTGGCTGCTTGTGGTTCTCAATCGATGCATCAGGGACATCTCGCTTTCGCACTTCCGCAGTGATGTCGTGGAGGTTTTCATCCGCGTCAGGTGCAACCAAAGATGGTCTCTCTTCAATGACGACTGTCAAGTCTTTCACATTGAAAGGCTTTCCATATCCTTCCTTCGCTGGTCCGTCTTCTTGGGTCGATGTCTCTGGTTCATCTGGTCCGAAGGCGGGGCTCTCATCGCGGCTTTCTTGAACCGCAAAATGGACAGCTGGCTGGTGTTCTTCTTGCGGGTTGACGGAGTGAACCTGTTGATCTTGCTTGCCAGTGTCACCGCGTGTAACTGATGCAAATGCTGTCACAGCTTGCTTCACAAGGTCTTGATTGAACTGAGACTTCGCATGCGTCTGCACTTTCAAGCGCTCGAGTGCCTGCTGGCGTGTCTTCTCTCGTGGAAGCCACTCTTTTTCAATGATGGAGTTGACTGCGCTCTCACACTCGACCATCTTCTGCAGAACTTCAGCTGGAAGAACCTCCAAGTGGCCATGGAGAGCTTGCTGGACGATTTGCAAGTGCTCGCTTGACAATAAGTTGCATTTTGGAGGTACACCGAATCGGTGGGATAGCTGTTCAAGTTTCAGCATTTGGCTCGCGACCCTCTCCTGCACAGTTTGCTCGTCATGCTGGTACCAGCTGCGTAAAACCTTGCGTCCAGGTAGGGAGGAAAAACTTTTGGTGGGAGGAGTGTGATTGGACTTGGCAGCGTCTTCGATAGCCCTGAAGAGAAACGAGAAGGAGTGAGTCTTGGAGCGTACATCTTTGCTCACGTCCGTACATCATACTAGATACATACCTCTGTGCTCTCTTCTTGACCGCATCCACGACACTCTCCGCGGCGATGTTGTAGACGTAGTCGGACACCGCAGCCGATCCATCTTCAGACGGTGACGCAGCGATTTGAGTCTGCTCAGTTGCTCGTGAGGGCGAGGTCTCGCCAAGCACAGCTGCTTCAGTCTCAATCGGGTCTAGAACTTGAGGCACAACTGCAGGTGTCTCTCCCTCTTTATCGGTTTGGATCGCTATTTCGACGCCAGGCGGCGGCTTCATCTCCGAGTGTGCCTGGACAGCAACTTCTGTCTTGAGAACACTTGGCTCGGCTTTGATTTTGCTGGAGCATTCGTTTTCAGCTTGGGTACTCGCCTCTCTCGTTCCAGACAGAACAGTTTGGGACTCGCCATCCTTGCGTGCGACTGGAACACTCTCCGTGCCGCTTGACTCCGTGATCTTGTTTTCCAGACGCTTGACATGGTTCTGCGACTCGCTCAGCTGATCGCAAAGCGCTTGTTTGTCTTTCAGCGTCTCGAAGTGCATCTCTTGCAGCCTTGACAACTCTTTTCTAGAATCGGAAAGCGTTGAGTTCACCGTTGACAGGGTTTGCTCGAGGCGCTTGATCTCAAGCACTGTCGACATGTCCTTCTGATCTGCTTCTGGCTGTGGCGAAGAGCGCACTCCTGCTTGGAACTCCATCTTCCGCTTCAAATCCAAGAACTGGATCTGCTCTTTCAGATCCCTAAGCTCTGTCAACGCATCTTCTTTCTCTTGTAACACAGTGTCCAGTCGCTCTTGCGCCTCTCTTACTTGCTTCTCAGCGAGTACCCGCGACGCCTTGATCTCCTCAGCAAGTTGGTTCTCCACGTGCAGCTGCTCGTAGAGGCTCTCAATCTTCTTCGCTTCGTCTTGTGCTAGCGATCGCAGCGATGCCTGGTGCTCTTGTAGCGCGTACTCCACCTGCTGAAGCATTTGCCGGAGAGCCTTCTCTCCGGACTCTGGTAGATCAGAGCTATCTTGCATCGGATGAGGCTGCACAATAGGCTTCATTGGGTGTGGCTCTGCGATCCTGAGCTCTCTGTTTTCTCCAGGATGGCGTCTCGAATGGTGCTTCGCTAGGAAATCAGCCGATGCAAACAGCTTCCCACAGTAGTGGCATTGCCGGGCTTCCTTGATCCGTCGTTGCGTGTGTTCGTCAAGGTCATCATCAGTCTGGTTCCGCCCGCCGTTCTTGGGGTGCTTCTTGTGCTTAGGAAGCATGTCTCTCAGCAGAGTCTCGATCGCAGAAACAGCAGAAGGGGTCGCCCTGAAAAAAACAAACGGAGCATCATTTGTGAGTCGCTATCGTCGATCGAAGCGAGCTGCCGATATTGAATGCCGCAAGACGATGCGTGGACAGTACCCTTGTACTTGCAACAGTTTGGCGATGCCTTGCAACACCTGGTGGAGCTTTTGAACTTGTTTATCGCCGATTTTCGACCGCTCTTTCCACTTTGTAGCTCGGGCTGCAAACGCTTCGCATTCTCTGTGCACGTCGAAGCCAATTGAAAAGCGTCAGAACGTTAGTGAGTTGACATTCCCTGAAGTGCGCGTTCATCATTCACGCACGCCGATGCAAGCCCGCTCTTCACTGCCATCCACGCACTTTTCGCACAGCAACAACTCTTTCTGTAGTGTTTCCAGCACTGCGCCGTCTCGCGAGCGCATGAAGAGCAAGTACTCGGTCGCGAGCTGGAAGACCCGCACGATGAACCATGCGTTGCGCTGCTGGTCGCCACTGTCCTCTGCATGCAGTCGACCACCACCATGGAGACCATCCATCGAGTCCACAGTTGTCGCTGCTGTGCCCGCAGCAGGAAGCCGCGCGAACGTCAGATGCAGCACGTAGGGCTCGAGCACCGTCGGGTCGCCGCGCTTGACGACATCCGGCAGGTGCAGCGCGCGCAGCATGCGCCAGTTGAGCTTCTCGGTGCGCTCGCGCCAGCAGAAGCGCTGCTGCTGTATGGGAGCAGAGCTCCTGGCTTTCCGCATACTGTCTCTCAACGGCGCTGCTGCTCCAGCTCTGTCTGTGCGGCGTATGGGCGATATGCTGCCGCAAGTGAGTTGCTGCTCTATGGCGCATTCATTGTGCGCGTTTGCTTTGAGAGAATGGATCTGCTTCAACTGCCTCCTCCTGATTCAAAAGCGTGCGCTTTCATTGGCTGACGGGACTTATGTTTGCTTCATTTCAGCCAATGACGAGTGCTGAAGTGCCGCGAAATCGCAGAATCAGTGCGTCTGCTGTTGCTTCATGCTGAAACTCGAACCCTGAGTGTTGTATGGAAATGGCGCATTCGATGAGCGACGATGACCCGCTTGGTGGCGGCGGCGCGTCTCGCAGTCGACCAGGCACACCGCGCGCGTCACTGTCAGCGCGTTACCTGTCGCAGCCGCAGCGGCTCGTAGGGTGCTCACTGCCGCCGCTGACAAGAGACGCAAGCACAACCACACGCGCAAGAGGCTTCGTGACGCTCGCAGTGCCGCACATTCTGGAATCTGCTGCGACGACGCAGAGTCTGCCGGATACGACGCTCGTGCGGTTCCGATGGCGAGACGAAGAGAGTGCGCGCGGGAGTCTCTTCCAGCCGGCGAAAATCGCGAACGCGCCGGGTTTGGTGCTTCAAAGGCGGACGAGGAGAGACCTGGTGGATGGGAATGGTGGAGCTGGAAGCAGAGACGACCTAGAAGACGAAGAAGAGGTCACGCAGGAGAGCCCCAGTCATGCCAGTGCGCGGTCGGTCGAGATGGTGTATCCGATCTGCGCCGATGTGCAGCGCTTTGTCGAGTACTTGCGCGATATGGTAGAATTCGCTTCGTGCCGCCTGCTGTGAGTATGCATGTGTGTGTTGGTTTGTGTATTCATCGGCTTTTGCTGTGCGTTTGTTTGTGTGTACTTGTGTTATTCCTAATGGCGATGTGGACAGAGAGAGCTCGTGCTGGATGTGATCGATCGGAGCACGCGGCGCACGTATGGAAAGTGCGTCATCCCGCTCTTCAACGACACTTCTGCTGCTTCGAGCGGCAATTCGCGTCCCCCACAGGCGGCAACGACAGCAGCACTTGAGCGCGTGTTGCACCAGCTGAGACGAGAGAATGCGCTGTACGAGATCAAGTCTTTGGATTCCGACCAGGACGACGACATGATTGGTACGAGTTGATACCACAAATGCCTGGTTTCTTACGTCTCGGTATGTACAAAACGCTTGACGGTTTCTTTGTTCATCATTGCTCGATAGGCTACTTAGCTGTGAAGCTCGACGTCCAGTCCCGAGATCTTGACGATGCAGGTTTCGGCGAATCTGTCCCAGCTTCACTGCAAGCAAGTAGCCTGAACACTTTGCCGCCTCCAGCTCCAGTCCTTATCCCGCGCACGCGTCCAGCGGTGCACGTGAACGTGCGGCAACACTTCGAAAGGCGCCGTGGCGAGAGCGACGAACTGCATCGAGAGGCACACTTTGGAGCGTTGTCGCCGATCTCGTATCTGGAAAGTGACGCGTTCCACTCAATACAAGGAAACAGTCCCCGAAGTGAAAGCGTGCTCTCATCGATGAGCTCATTGCCTCACCGTGGTGAGGAGAGGACCCACAGGGCTACCGGCTCGCCGATTCACTCCTCCAAGCTTCACCACTTGATCGAGAAAGGCAAAGCGCTTCAGAAGTCGATGGCAAAAGCTGCAGAGGACGGCGACGAAGACTGGTATGGTCCCCAGTTTCCTGTCACAAGCACGAGTTCCCGGGAGAATGGAACCCAAGAGATCGTGAATGCTGTTTTGCATGAGGATTTGAGCGACAGTGTCAGTGACGACGACCCTCGCAGCTGGCAGTCTATCTTGAAACAAGCACAGAAGCCGTCCCAGGAGACCGAGCAACGATCCGCACACCATTACCCGGTTGGATCTGGAAAAGCTCCCCATTCACATTCGGTCAAAGGTTCACGAGGGCTGAAAATGACTTTTGAAGCGCTAAAGTTCACAAGCGAGTTTATCGAGCAGCTGCAGCAAATGAGGGACTCAGCGATCTCAAGTCGCTTCAGTCCCGTCGAAATGGCGGTTTCTCACAGCGACGTCGCGACGCTCTTAGCAACAATGACCAAGAGCTCGATGAATCAAGTCGAAAGCCCGGAGTCGCTGTTTACGATTACTCCTTCGTTGCGTAAGCGCGCGTTTCGACTCACTTATTCCCACGTCGTGCCGCTGCAATCACACAGAGACTCCTCGTCACTTGGTTTGGCATCCCGTTCCAGCAAGAAGCAGCTTCAGTTCTTCGTTACGTGCAAAACCCAAGGGACACCCCGTCGACTGCAACAGAGTTCGCGAAATGGCAAGAAGCACCAGATTGTACTTCGAGGTGGGGTCCCAGTTCACGATATCCTGTTCGAGCAAAGTCCGACATCCGAGCCCAGGGTTGTGAATGTGTCGTTATTTATTCACGGGGAGAGTGGCTCGGCTGCATCAACAACGAGAAGGCAAGAGACCGCTCACAGGGTAGGCGTACTGAAGGTCGAGTTTCATTTTTGCAACGTCGAAGCTGAAAGCAGGGAATCAGAGATCAAAGGTGAAAGCCATTTGATATTTTCTTCACCTCCAAGCAGTCGCGAATCAGTTGCGCAAAGCGCCGGAGCTCCGAAATCGCTGCTCGAGACGAGAGAAAAGCAACCAAGGGACAGATCATATCTGACTCGGGATGTTACGAGGAAGAGACCAGCTCCGACTTTGAAGATCGCAACCCAGGTTGCAGTGATGCTTGACAAAGTGTCCTCCGTGTGCTCCTCCGAGGGTCGACTCGGTCAAGTCACACTGGAGCATTGTTTTATTCGATTTCAGTATGCAATGCCCCAGAGCAGTTCCGTGAGAGAGTCTTCGCAGCCTATCGGTTCGGCCAAGCGTTCTTTCAGACGAAAGCTGCTTCGAGTCGCTGGGTCACAAAAACGCTCGAGCAAGTATCATGCCAACGTTGGTCACATTGGCGTCTTCCCTCTTGAGCTGGATCAACTCCTCACTCGAGACTTCAAGAAGAGACTTTTGGTAAGTGGGAACTGATATCAAATGTGCCGAGGACTCTGCTTTCGCTGGCTGACAGTGCTCCGTTTGTTCAACCTGTAGATCGTCGAAGCGTGGCTCCAAGGAGTACAGCATGCAAAAGATGACGAGGGCGAACTCCTCGGTCTTGTCAAAATCCCTTTCAGCACATTCTCATCGTGCTTCAGGTTCGGATTTTGCACGCGGGCAATACTCGCTGCTTGGATGCGTTCGTTGATTTAGCTCACATGGACTATTTCCTTGTCGTTTGATTTAGAGAGAACAGCAGGGACTGGGACCAAGCTATTCCGTTTGTTGGCGTTGATGGCCGGCTACCGATTGAGGATCCCTTTTCAGGCAACGTTTCTGGCTTCCTTCAGATTCGCATTGCAGTTGGGACCGCAGAACAGGTGCGGAAACACTCCAACAACGCGTTTCCTACAGAATGGTTTGTTAACTTATGTCTATTGCCGCTTGTGCAGATCATTGCTCTCGCCTCGACTGTGCGAGCTATCGTGCAATTACAAGCGCTTGTGAGGGGTGTTCTTTGCCGAAAAGTGGATCGAGCACTTCGTGCAACCAAGCGGCATGCAGCTGTTGGGGAGGATTCTGCTCACACGCTCACTGCAATCGCATCTCCCGGTAAAGAAGGGAACGACAATTTTCGAGATCGCGCCATCCCTGCGACGAAAACTGAAGTCAGTCCAAGAAAAGAGAGTTGGGGACAGCACCCAAGCCCGGACAACGGCGAAGCTGAAAGAAGCGTCGAACAAGCCAAAGATGATGTCCCAGTGAATGTCTGCATCCCGTCAAGAGACGACTACGTGCACGAAATTCGACTCGAGATCCGAGAATGCTGGCGATCTGCACAACGAGGAGATGCTGAAAAGCGTGGCGCGTGGAACGAGCCATCTGCAGCTATCGGGTGCGAAGTCCAAGGAGAGATGCTGTTGACCCACGACCAGATGGCAACTCCCACTGAAGAAAAAGCAGTCCAGTTTGCGCTTTGGTGGGACGCAAGTCATAGCCAGCTGAACTCCCACTTTGAGCATTCGTTCCGCTCAAAAGACGGACAAGGAGAAGATGGGCTGATGGCGCACGTGAGCGAGGTGAAGTTCACCTTTCAAGTGCAGACTGATTTCGTGCAGTCCAGTTCTTCAACTGCTCGGCAAGGACAAGCAGTGCTGAATGTCCAGCAGATATTTGGAGATGCAATCAAACCAGAAAGGCTGCGAAGGGAGCACATCAGTGTGGACAAGAATATTGATGTGCCCATCGAGTGGGAAGACGGTCCAAGCTCGCGTTTCTGCTGTGCATTTCCCGTCAGGGTCTGTTATCGAGTGTCATCGCGTGCGCTGGCTTCTCGTGACCAGTTCCAGGCTATTCTGCCAGCGAGGTCGCCGCACATGCTGGAAGAGGAGCAGGATCGCTCGAGCTTGATGACAACCACTTCGATTTCGACGACACGAAGGCTCCTGCCAGCTACTATCAATCTGTCGATTCGCGTGCTTTCTGTCACTGATCTGAAACATGCAATCGAGGAAAAATGGAGTCAAGTGTGTGTATCCCCTTCAGAAAAAGAGCTGAAGAAGCACTTGGAGGGGTTGCTTACCGATGGAGCAGCCAGCGTGATATTCGAGTGCGATGCCTGTCTTGGTGTGGAGGTTGAAGAGTCAGCAGAAGGGCGAAGTGTGGAGCGGAATGGCGCAAGCTCGCATCTCTACAAGAAGAATGAGCGATGGTACAGGAAACTTCGGTTTCCAACTGCACGGTGTGATGTGGCGAATTCCCAGCAGTTGCTCTCGAGCACACTTCCTCCTTTTCAGCTGAAGATCATCGTCCATCCAGAAGCGATGCAAGTCATGCAGAACGAGTGCCTGGAGATTCATATCCTCTCGTGGTGCTCTCGCAGCAATTCTGAGTACCAGATCGGTACGGTTTCGGCGCCAATCGCTCCAGTGCTGTTTCGACGAAGTGGCGTGCAGGGTACCTTTCCGATATCCATTGGTGACGGTAAGTCTTTTGAGTTCCTTTGGATCGGTTATTCAGCTCATGCTGCCATCATATTGACTGATTGTTGCTATTCACCTTGCAGCTCTTAGTGGTCGACTTGGAGTTCACGTGCATATTGCCCACCAACCAGATGCTGCCATTTCTCATCGAGACACTCCTGATGTGGTCGTTGAAGAGCGAGAGAGAAGGACAGAACTGACTGGATCGATCGTCCCCCGACCAGTATCGCCAAGGAGCCCCGAAGAAGCTATGACTGATCAATACTCCTCCAGTCCCGGCGAAGGGAATCAACTAATCCAGGTACAAACACACTGCCTCGGTGCAGATTGCATTGGGAATGCAAGGAAACTGAAACCTCATCCACCATCTCACCATTTCTCTTCCTCACCTGTGTAAACTGGTTTTAGGTCACGGTTGAAGACTTTCGGAACTTGCAATTCAAAGATGATGGAGACGATGAGCGTGGCTTTTTATTTTCGATCGAGACTGAGTTTTTCGATGGAGAAGAGCGGCTTCGAGGCGATGCATTCTCCAGAGTCGACTTCGTCGGCCGTTTCTATCAAATTGGTGAGACCGAAACAAGATCCGTCGCATCGAACCGCGTTGGAGTAAAACCATCTGTAAGAATTGGTGTGTGGCATGGGGACGACACGAAGACTGAAGAGCACCTTGATGCCGATCGCTTGGCACAAGGTGCAATCTTGATTGGCTGGTGCTTGGTGGATCTGAGCCTCCTTGAAGCCGGATGGAGAGAAGTTCATGGGTGGTATCACATCTTTGACGGCCAGCAAATCAGTCGCGGGCAGGTGAAAATGAAAGCATCGCTCGGCAGCGGTGGATGGACAATTGAGGAGAAACAAGGCAGCTTCTCGGTGACACAGCTGAAAAGCGATCGTGCAACTGCGGAAGGTGTTATCGATGAAAGCGATTCAGACGGGGCATCAGAAAGCGCTACTTATCATAGCCCAGTGCAGCCCGACACCGCACGAAGAGCGTCGTTCTTCGATATTGAAGAAGACCGCGACGTGCACAGCGACAGC
>JAASFO010000077.1:0-46387 GCA_023333815.1 Globisporangium recalcitrans | reverse complement strand
CGACCCGAACGAGCCTCTCGCCGACGGCGTGATGTTGGTGGCTTCCGCGATGATCAGTCCGCCGCGAGTCGTGCGCTGCGAGTAGTAGGTGACCGCGAGCGGCGTCTGCGTGCCCTCTTCGCCCGTACGCAGACGCGTGAGTGGCGCCATGGACATGCGGTGCAGCAGCGTGATCGGCGTGAAGAGCTTCTCGAGCGCCATGGTCTTCGCGAGTCTTCTCATGTGTTTGTGGCTCTTGCGTCGAGCTCTTCTTCGAAAGGGTTCTGCTGTCTGTCAATCTGTCATGATCAGAACGATGAGATCTTGGACTGATTACGCGACCTTCGTGCAACGTTCGTGCGACTTTTTACCATTCGACCTCAATCCTTCCTCATTCCGCTTCACTACAGCGCTTTATCAAACCAGAGAGAAGCACGAGCCAATCGAGCATCACGAGCGAACGGAGACGAACGACTGTCTGTCTGTGCGCCGCCTCGCTCCCGCATCTGCAGCTAAAGTGTGCGTGCATACGTACATACGTACACACCCGTAGCTGCTAAACTCGGAGCCGCGCAGCTATGGGCCAGCAGCTGTCCACCGATCGAGACAGCAGCTTTTCTTCGTCTGGAGGAGAAGAAGAAGGAAATGGAGGGGGTCGCGCGTCTCGTGGCAGTTTTCCTTCTGTTTCCTCCTCCTCCTCCGCTGCGCCAGTCGCAGCAGCGAGTATGCAGAACAACGAGAGCAACAGCCATGCGAGCGAAGAGCAGGCGGATCGCCCCAGCGGACTCATGTCCGCGTTCGCGCGCACGGCGTCCGGCTCGTCGATGATGGCGAAGCTCTTCTCGTCCAAGCGTCCGAGTCTGCCGGACATGCCGTCGCCGCCGCCAGTAATCACAGATAACACCACAATATCCCCGCCACTGGCCCCTAGGGACGACAGCCCGCGTCTGCGCGAGATCAACGACGACCCGTTCGCGGAAGAGCACTTTGTGTCGTCGCCGCACTCGTCGGAGTCGTCGTCGCGCACGTCGTCGGTCGTGATGTCCCCGCGGACGTTCGAAGCGCTCGACGCCGAGTTCAAGCCGCCGACGCTCTCGCGCTTCTTCTCCGCGACGGGCAACCAATTGACGCGCACGGACTCGAAGGCGCGGATCGCGCGGCTGCAGTCCAAGCATATCGCGGACTCGGATTCGGACTCGTCATTGGACTCGGACTCGTCGTCGGACGACGACATCGTGCAGGACGACGAGATCGAAGTGAACGACTGGCTGGACGAGCCGGAGGACGCGGTGTTCTCGCCCAAGCAGAGCAACACGCGCCACAGCTCGTTCTCGTCGTCCTCGTCGACGCTCCACGGCGCGCACTCGTCCAACTCGCTCACGGGCGGTCCGACCACGGGGCGCTCCAGTGTCTCGAGCAGCTCCAACAGCATCACCGCGCTGGCGACGTGGCTGAGCTCCCCAGACGACCAGGACGACGAGATGGAGGACGACGACGAGCCCGTGCTCACGCCGTTCATGCAGGAGAACATGCCCGTGTACGAAGTGATGAAGCAGGTGCAGCTCTTCCGCAACCTGAGTCAGAACCAGCAAGAGCAGGTCGTGCGCGCGCTCAAGCCCACCAAGTTCCAGGGCGGCGAGGTGATCGTCCAGCAGGGCATGCGCGGCTCGCGGTTCTACATGATCGCCAAGGGCAACGCCGTGGTGACGAAGACCACAAAGAACTCGAACGGCCAAGAGCAGGAGCGCATGATCACGCACCTGCACGCCGGCCACTACTTTGGTGAGTTGGCGCTGATCTACGACGACCCGCGCACGGCGACGGTGCGCGCGATCGGCGACGTCGAGCTGCTCTACTTGACCCAGGAGGACTTCCAGCGCATCGGCCAGGTGCACCTGAGCCTGATGCTCCAGCAAGTGCCGTTGCTGGCGCGTCTGAGCGCTCGCGACCAGGATATCGTGCTCAGTCGCCTCAAGCCCGCGAACTTCAACGACGGCGAGTACATTGTGTGCCAGGGTGAGGAAGGCACGCGCTTCTACATGATCACGCGCGGCGAAGCTGTGGTCTCGGAGCGCGCGACGACCACGACCACAAACGCGGACGGCTCGACGTCCACCAAGAACTACGAGAAAGAGCTCACGCGTCTCTACGAGGGCCACGTGTTTGGCGAAATGTCACTCATCTACAGCGAGCCGCGCACGGCGTCCGTGCGTGCCGTGGGACCCGTCAAGTGTCTGTACCTGAGCAAAGAAGACTTTGACAAGTGCTTGCTGTCGGACCCGTTCCAGCGGTTCATTCAGGAGTCGTACGTGGAGAAAGCGACGCGCCGAGCGATGCGCTTGCGGCTCCAGCAGCGCACGTCGACCACCGGCAAGGACGGCGGCGCGACGCCCGCGACGCCCGGTGCTGGTGGTGGTGGCGGTTTTGGGGCGAACAGCAACCCGAACACGCCGACGGTGATCCCTCCGCCAGCGCCAACGTCTCCAGCGAAGGCCACGGAAACCAGGAAACTCGTCAAGCAGCGGCTGAAAAACGGCCAGAAAGTGGTCAACAAGTACATTATCAAGGGGGATCTGGGCAAAGGCACGTTTGGTCGCGTGAAGCTCTGCCAGAACGAAGAAGACAGCAAGCTGTACGCGGTCAAGATCATGCACAAGACGTTTGTGCAGCGCATGGCCGGCAAAGAGGACCAGCTCCAGGACGTTTTGCGCCGCGAAGTCGCGATCATGAAGAAGCTCAACCACCGCAATGTCGTGAAGCTGGTGGAAGTGATCGACGACCCGTCGAGCGAGAAAATGTACCTGGTGCAGGAGTACGTGCAGCACAACCTGATGGACGAGGTCACGCGCGCGAACGGGCTGAATGAAGAGGTGGCGCGCAAGTACATGCGCGACCTGCTGAGCGGACTCCACTATCTGCACTTCCACAAAGTCATCCATCGCGACATCAAACCGGAGAACATCCTCGTGAGCGCCGAGGGCGTGGCGAAGATCGCGGACTTTGGCACGGCGCGCATGATCATGAACGAGAGCGAGACGCTGTCGGGAGCCAAGGGCACGCCGGCGTTCATGGCGCCGGAGATGTTCAACATTGACGCGACGTACACGGGTCCGTCGGTGGACATCTGGTCGCTCGGCGCAACGCTGTACATGATGGTGATTGGACGTCCGCCGTGGCTCGCGGACAATGAGATCATCCTCGCTGAACGAGTGCAGCGCGACGAGCTCAAGTTCCCGAAGGAGTCGGAGCGCACGATGGAGCCGCACCTGAAGAACCTGATCCAGCGCATGCTCACAAAGGACCCGAGTCTGCGGCTGACGCTGACCGACTGCTTCAACCACGACTGGATCACGAAAGAAGGCAGCGAGCCGCTCGGTTTGGCCGAAAAGGAGAACGACTTGACTGTGTCGTTCGACGAGAGCGAGCGCGCGATCCAGAATATCCCCGAGCGCATCGATCTCAGTCTCTCCGAGTCGCTCGCGCGAGCGCATTTGCTCGTCAAGACGCGGCAACAGGTCGGCGGTGGCGTCGTGCGAACGAGCAGCGGCCACTCGTTGGGACTCGGAACACCCGTGTCGGGTCAACTGGAGAACCGCATCCCCACGGCAGCGTCGATCTCATCGACGTCATCATCGACGAGTCCGAGTCGCTCGTCCACCGAAGAAGTCTCGCGTGTGATCAACGCCTGGCGCCACCACAAGCGCGTGCACCTCATGGACGGCCACAAGGAGCTCTCGGCGCGCAGCAAAGAGCTGCTGCTCGAGCAGAAGCGCATGGCGTTCTCAGTGGAGCGCGCGAAAGTCACGGAGATCATCCTGCCGGCCGCGGGACCGACCGCGCGCAGTCGGTACCCGAGCTCGTCGTCCGTGAACCCGAACCTGTCGACGACGTCGTCGAACAACTCGTCGGATGGTTCATTGCCCGGATCACCTCGCCACCAGTCATCGCACAGCGTCTTTAACTCTCGACACAGCTCGGTCGAGAGCAATCCACTCCTCAAAAAGCGGAGCAGCAGCCGCATGCTCGACACGGACACGGGCAACCTCGAGGGCTTTGGCCGCACGTCGTTCACGTCAGTCACGCGCCTGTCGGACGGTCTGTTCTCGACAAACGCAGGGGTAGCAGATGAAAGCGGCGACCGCGACAGTTTCTCGTCGGGGAGCGACGGCGGCGGCAGTGAAGCGCGCGGCGCCACGACGGACCTGGACCTCATGAAGCGCTCGCTCTCGCGCAAGAAGGACTTCTTGATGGTCACGTCCGAGGTGTTTCGCAACGAAGAAGGCGACTACCAGTCGCGCAAGATCCTATTCCAGGCTAAGGACGAGGATTTCTCGGTCGCGTCGCGCGTGCCGACCCACTCCAAGAGCGGACGCGAGCTGGGACGAGCGTCGTCGACGCAGACCAAGAGCAGCTCGCGCAAGTCGATTGGGAGCTCGCCGTTCAACAACAGCGGCGGGTCACTCGCCTCGAATGGCTCGAACGGCTCGGGGTCCAAGAGGTCGGGTCACAGACGGTCCAGCAGCAGCATCGACGAGTTCAACATGGACGACCTCGACTGCGTGCAGGTGACGGAGGTGGACGACGAGGACGAGGACGAGGACGAGGAAGAGAAGAGCCGCCTTCGAGGACTAAGCAAGGGGAGCGCTCTTTCTCACAGTCAGCACCACGAAGCCCATAGCAGCTCTTCCGAGAGCGACGACGAGTCCGTGTACAGCGACGTCGAGGGCGATGTGGACGTGGACGCGACGTTCAACGACCTGATCGGCACGCCGAACAACATCGAGCTGTGCGCCGACGATGAAGAGATCGCGCCGCTGGAGCCGCCGTCGCGCGGCTCGTCGGCGTCGAGCCTGCTCGACTACCAGAAGCAGAGCATCGTGCAAGTGTATGTGAGCAGTAAGATCCGCGAGAACCTCAAGCTGGGCATCCGCTCGGGCTACGCGGAGGCCAAGATGTCGCGCTCGTACATGGAGGACAAGAGCACGGGCATCGCCGAGTGCAACTTGGCCAAGTTCGATCCGAGTGTGGCGTCGACTTTCGAGTCGCTCGCGTTCTTTGGCGTGTACGACGGCCACAATGGCGACGACACGGCCGTGTGGCTCCAGCGAGAGCTGCACAACCGCTTCTTCGCGCACCCGCAGTTTGTGAACGAGCCCATGGACGCGATCGCGACGGTCTGCGATGCGATCGACCACGAGATCCTGAACGCGCAGAACCGCAGCATGCTCCCGAAGCGCAAGCGCGCGACAACGAACGGCGACTACGACGACGACGACGACGAGGATGAGGAAGTGGAGGAGATCTGCGACGAGAACGACATGACGTGCCACTTGCAGCCGATCTCGTTTTCAGGTGCAGTGTCAGTGTTTGCGGTGCTGGCGAAGCGGAAGAAGCGCCGAGTTGAAGATGAGAGCGCGGTGGAAGCTGAAGCGACGACTGAAGAGACGACTGAAGAAACCAAGGAAGGAGAGGACAATGGTGATGCTGCTGATGATGAGGAAGAACAGAAAAAAGAGAAGGTGGAAGCGGCAGATCAGCAGGACGATGGCGATGCTCCTCTCACTATCGTCATTCCTGCCGACAATGAAAATGGTGCTGATGCTGCTGGTGACATCATCACAGCCGCCAACAATGGCAAAGAGGAACCCGCGACAACGCTGTACATCGCGAATGTGGGCGACTGCCGCGCCGTGTTGTGCACGGCCGACGGACTGGCGGTGGAGCTCACGAAGGACCACAAGGCTGCACTGCCGGAGGAGAAAGCGCGCATCGAGGCGAGCGGCGGGTTCGTGCACAACGGGCGACTGGACGGCATCCTGGCGATCTCGCGCGGCTTTGGCGATCTGGCGCACAAACAGGACGGCCACCTGATCGCCACGCCGGACATCTACGAGCGGTCGATCAGCCCCGACGACGAGTTCCTGCTGCTCGCGAGCGACGGGCTCTTCGACGTGCTCTCGTCGCAGCAGAGCATCAACTTCATCCGGCGCAAGCTGCTCACGCACGGCGACGTGCAGCTCGCGGCGCAGGAGATGCTGCTCAAGGCGCAGCAGTACTTTGCGCACGACAACATCAGCGTCATCATCGTCGCGCTCAACCAGGAAGCGAGCGAGTTAAATTAATAAATAGGGGGGAAATTGGTCCGTTGGTGTCTCTAGTCTAGGAGGAAAGAAAGAAAAACGAAAAAGCTGGTGGGAGTGTAGTCTACATATCCGAACGTGCGGACGGAGTCTTGGTGTCGTAATGAATGTGTCTTGCGTCTCGTCACGTTCTCCTTCTCCTTCTTGTCTTTGCCACGCACACAAAGGCGTCGAATGAATCGATCAATCAATCATCCCCTTGGTCTTCCGATGGACCAGTGGGTCTTGATTGCATCTCCACCATTACACCAGGCGCTGGCGTCCCGAGTGACGCTTTTGCTGCTGCTGCTCGTCTTCGTCGTCTTCATCGTCGTCGACCTCCACGTCTTCGTAGATGTCGTCGTCGTCGCCAAACTCGTCCTCGTCTTCCTCGCGAAAGTACTCGACAAAGCCGTGCAGGCTGCTGCTCTTTCCTTGGTTGTTGTTGCTACTGGTATCTTCGCGAGCCGCCGCCAGCATGTAGTAGCGGTCGTGCTCCTCGGCGATGCGCAGCTTCTCGCGAAAGTCCTTCTCGTCAAAGCCCTCGAGGTCCTCAAAGAGCGAGCCGCGCGACGACCGCGACGAGTGCTCCTGGATCGTCTGCAGCGTCATCTGGTCGTGCGGGCTGCGCAGCGTCGAGAGCTCGCGCAGCATGCTCGGGATCTGCTGGCCGTACTCGCCCGGGATGCCCTTGTAGCGCACGCTCTCGCTCGTCAGAAAGTTGCGCAGCTGCACGACAAAGTAGTTGGCGATCAGCCGGCAGTTGAGCTTGTAGCTGCTCGTGGCGATGGCCAGCAGTCCGTGTAAATATTTCTGGAACCGCTCCGCTCGCCCCCGCACCACCGACGGACTCGTGGACCCCCAGAGCCGCTTGCCTGGGAAGTGCACCTCGAGCTTCTGCATGTCGCGCATGATGGACGCGCAGTAGTGGCAGTGCGGCGCCTGGAAGGGTTTCATGAGCTCGTCGCGCAGCAGCCGGAACGTCGAGTACCGCCGGGACACCTGCCAGATCATACCTGTCCGGAAGTTCTCCACCACGATGTCGTACTCCGTGTGCGTGCCTGGGGACGCCATGGACGTGTACGTCAGAATGGACGACTCGCGCGGTGTGATTGAGTGCAGCAGGAAGCCGCTGAGGTTGTTGAGCTTGGCCGCCTGCTTCGCGAGTCCATAGTGCTTGAGTTTGATGCGACGCGCGCGCTTCTTCTTGGTCTGGGTCACCTGGCGCTTGTAGTGCGTGCTGTCGATCGGGAGGTAGTCGGGGTCCTGTTCCATCAGCTGCTGCTGCTGCTCGAGCAGCGCGCGCGCGCGGTCGTCCGCCATCTCCTTGTGCGCGCACCTTCGGGACGCCGACTCGTGTCGCGCGAGCGACGACTTGATCCCGCGGAACGAGTCGTCCTGCTGCTGGTTACTGCTGCGGTTGTTCCTGTTGCTTCGATTGCTTCGGTTGCTGCGGATGCTGCGGATGCTGCTCGTGTCGCTCGTGCGCGTGCTGTTGCTGCTCGTGCTCGCGGTGCTGCCGATGCTGGCGCGCAGATCTGTGTTGTTGCGCTTCGCGATCTGGATGTACCTGGCGTAGCTCTTCGACGGCGACGAGGCTGCTGATCCTGATGAAGATGACGACGACGAGGAAGACGACACGAGCGACGCCTTCACGTCACCACCTTCCGGTCGGTTCTGCTGTTGCATGCGACGCACAGCGGGGTCTCTGGTCTTCCGAGCCATGCTGTCAGAGCGATTCGCGAGTGAGGGCGACGACATGCAGGGGTTCTCGGACGAGGAGGATTGGAGCGCGACCAGTGGCCAGGCGCGCAGTCTGTTGTCGACTCTGCGTGTCTGTTCTCGTTCGGGACTAAAAGCTGTCGCTGCTGTCTGCATGGTAGTGGAGATCATGTGTTACTGACGTCGCGCGAGAGACCGACCAGTCAGTCAGCCAGCTGGGATGGAAGAGGAGAGCGAGAGCGAGCGAGAGAGAGAGCTGTGAAGGAAAAGACGAGGAAGGTGGCTCTGCTGATGGATTTGCGCGCGTTTCGGTCAAGAGCCTCGACGCAGCATCAACGATCCGAGATCGCACTGTGTAGAGGAGTGTGGGGGAAGTTTGTGATGTGATGTGGGGAACTCTTTGACTGGACTGATGTGAAGCTGTGATGTGTTTGTGAGTCCTGGATTGTACTGTACAGGAAGGGTTGGGTGAGCGAGCTAACATGCGAGGAAATAGCAAAGTGAGAGAGGCACACCTCGCTAAAACAGGTACACATACAAACAGAGAGCAAAGTCGTGTCCATGAGAGTGTGCGATGCTGCCGAAGGGCTAGGGTGCAAGCTACACCCTCTATAACACAGTCTCTATGTGCATCTGCAAGTGGACAGAGGTTCATGTGCACGTTTGCAAGCGGACAGAGCAGCATCCACCATGTGCCAAAAATGGATTATAGGCGGGATCGGGTATCACCTCGTTTACTGGGTCGTACACTCCTGAATGGCTCAGAAGGGTCAGGCGAGAAGAGAGCGATCTTCTACTGGCTACTTTTTTTATTTGCGCATGATGCGTTCCTTTGTGGACAAAAACAGAGCGAAACAGGAGCTGAAAGTGCTCGTTTGCACCTTGTTTCGCTCCAATTTGTCAGAGGGAGCCTTGTTGTGACGGAAGTGTGTCTGTCGCCCCCTAATTTGACGGAAAAGTTGACGGGGTTTGGAAAATCAGGAGTCTTTTGTGGTCAGAAGAGGTCTAGTGTGAAGAACGGGCTAGGGCAAAACGTGACGTCCAGTCACAGCTGTTCGGTTTCTGCACAGCTGTTTCTGCAGTGACATGTGAAAGTGTCAGCTGTCCAGCTGAAAGTGCACTTTCCAGCACGACACTCAAGGTGCGCGTTATGATGTGAAGGAGCAACGAGCATTGCTCGTTGTGTGTGTGTGTGTGTGTGTGAGAGAGAGAGGGAGCTGCGCCTTACATTTTGTTTGTTTGTCTGTATGAGCCACAAAGAGTTGTGGTGAGTGTCGACTTGCTGGACGCGCTGCTCGTATCACCCGAGACTGCTGGATCTTGCCTCAGGGTTGTTGAATAAGAGAGCAGTCGGTATCTTTTGCTGCAGATCGCGATTCCAATTTGGCCATCTTGGGATGTGGTGGTTGACCAGATCTGTCTTATTCAGTCTTGCACCAAAAATAGAAGAAGAAGATGGATCGGCGACACAGGACTTGTTCTGCTTGCTTGTGGCGTTATTGCTTCCGCTGTCATCACCAACCCCCCAGTCGTGTTGCGAGCAGCACAACACGACACACAGGGCGGTGTGTGATGTTCTGACGCACAATACGGCACGGGAGCCAGACCGACCAATCGTCCGAATGGCAAAGCACAACAACAACAAACAAGAGGCGAAGTTGCTTGTTGTTGTCAGGAGAGTGACCGTTCTTGCTGACTGTCTTGATTGATCCAGAGTGGACACAGTCAATTGTAGGACTGGCGAGAGAGACAGGGAAAAGTCAGACTGGCGAAAGGAGTCGATGGCGATCAGAAATGGTGAAATGACAAAGCCAGCGTATTCGATCCGCCAAGTGACAAGACCTGGCCATTTTCGATCAAGATCTGTGTCGTCAACTAACCACAACGCCAAAATCTGGGGTCACGCCAGAATCTGCGTACCTGGGTACGACTGAATGTCAATGTCAGTCTACGTGTTTGGTGTGTGAAACATCCAGTGTGGAACCCATGGGTTTGACTACCGGGTTCGCCAAGTCAAACCCACTTCGCTCAGTGTGCACTTCTGAACAAATGTGTACCAAACTGGCGCATTACACAACTATTCGTTTTGCCTGACAAAGACTAGAATATCAAAATAGGAGATACGCGACCATTTTCCACTCTCAGAACAGGTTGGTCGTTGAAGCTATGCAGGGTGGAAAGCGCTTGTGTCAAACCCATTTCGATTCCAATTACTCCCCCTCTTTGTTCGCACAACAATCCAAACATGCATGTAGAAAGGCTTATGCATTTAAAAAGGAGAGCTCAACACCACTACACAGGCTAGCCCACTTCGCCCGATAAAGTACGATATCTGTGAACCTCTCATTATGCACCTTTCAAAAACTCAAGCGAGAAAAAGCAAAGACAACCAGCATGTCGAAGCGCTCAGACGCTCACGATGAAGCCGCCACGCCTCCGACGACTACTGCCCCTCCTCCGCCTGTCGTCACCACCACCCCAAGCGCGCCAGACCCAGCGATCGCGCTCGCCCACAGCTTCGCGGCTTCTGCTGCTGCCGCTGCGCTCCCGTCGTCGTCTCCCCATGGCGCGATCGGTCCGCCGCCACGCAAGCGCCAGAAGAAGGGCAACATCTTCCTCACGAACGAGCAGCGCCAGGCGCTCTGCATCAAGGCGGCGACGAGCAAAGTGACGCAGGCGCAGCTCTGTTTCTGGGCGAAAGACGAGTTCGGGCTCACGGGTCCGCTCAACCAGAGCACCATCTCGCGGATCCTCGCGGAGAGGGACAAGTACATCGCGATCGAAGGCAGCACGCTCTCGCAGAAGCGCAAGACGTACGTGGAGCACCCGCAGCTCGAGGCCGCGCTCTCGCACTGGCTGCTCGTGTCAAGCCACAACAACCAGCGGCTCCAGGGCGACGTGATCAAGGAGAAAGGTCGCGCGTTCGCGCAGATGCTCGGCATCGAGAGCAAGATCTCGTTCTCGAATGGATGGCTCACCGGGTTCAAGAAGCGCCACCAGACGATCTTGGCGAATGCACCGTCCAGTGAGGCGATAGCTGCAAGCTCCACAGCTGACCTTGGTGTCAATAACAATACGACTGCTGCTACTAGTGTTAGCATTGCGGCTGCGAGCGCGAGCGTCGATGTCGTCGCCAACCTGGGCTCATGGGGACTGCAGCAGGTGCTCCAGGACTACAGCCCGCGCGACATCTTCAACGTGGACGAAACCGGACTCTTCTACGCCATGTCACCCGAGAAGACGCTGCGCAAAGGCGGCGGTGGCAGCAAGAGCGCTACGAAGTCTGTGAATGAGAAACTGACGCTGCTGCTCGCGGTGAACGCGGACGGCAGCGAGCGCCTCGACCCGCTGTTCATCGGCAAGTCCAGACACCCTGCGCACGAGCCGTTTAGCGCCATTTCAGCGGCCGCTGGCAAAAAGAAACAACAACAGCAGGATGCTGCGAATGAGCTCAACTTCAACTACAGCTACAGCGAGCGCACATGGATGAACGCGATCGTGTTCCAGAAGTGGCTCAACACGCTCAACTCGCAGATGAAGATCGAGAACCGTCACATCCTGCTGCTGGTGGACAACGCGCCGTCGCACATCACGCGCGGGCTCAAGCTGACAAACATCCGCGTGCTGAAGCTCCCGAGCACAAGCGACTCGATGGCTTTCTCGGCCGCGCAGCCGCTCGAGATGGGCATCGTGACGGCGTTCAAGCGCCGCTACCGCAAGCGGCAGATGGTGCACGCGCTCGATCGCTTCGAGGCAGGCGACTCGGACATCTACAGCGTGGGCGAAGTGCAGGCGATGAAGTGGTGTCGCGCGGCGTGGAGCGACGTGCCGAAGAGCCTGGTCGCCAAGTGCTGGCTCGACTCGAAGCTGTTTGGCGAGACGCTGCTGACCAAGGACGACGTGCATGTAGACGAAGTGGAGAGCGAGATCGACATGGTGATCAAGGAGATCTCGTACAAACTGCCGCTGAAGCGCGTGATGACGCTCAAGGAGATCCTGAGTCCGGCCGAGGAGTGCGAGAGTCTGCACTTCGTTGGCGCGACCGACGCCGACTTTCTCGCGATCAGCGACGAGCTGCCCGCTGCCCAGCAGACTAACAGCAGTAGCAATGAAGCAGCGAACAGTGGAGGTGCGTCATTTAGTGTTCCGTCAGCAGCCGCGCCAGCGGCAGGACGACGACCAGCAGAGGGCGTAGTGGCGAATGCGCCGAGTTCCAGTCCGAGCTCGCGAGCACCAGTCACGCCTGCAAGTGAAGTGGACCAGAGTCGAACAGTGACCAGCGCAAGTGCGAGTAAGCCACCGAGTGACGCCAGGACTGGGACCACGAATGGATCTACTGCTGTCGCCGAATCTGAAAGCAGACCAAGCAACAGTGCCACCACCAACGATCAGCAACCTCAACAGAAAGAGGACTCGCCCATCTCAGACGAGGAGCTGCTCTCGTACGTGCAGAAGATCGTGCCGAACCTCGAGCGTCTCGGCTGCGACGAGCGCACGATCGAAGCCATGCGCGACGTGCGCCAGAGCCTCAAGCAGAAGCTCACGCTCGCCGCTAAGACCAAGCAAGGCGACGCATCGTCGGTGCTGATATAGGTAGAAGCACACACACGAAGGATCTTGTTTATATGGCACAAAACAATGCTTGTGGGTGAGATGTGATTCGAGAGTTATTACATATGAAGCACATAGAATAGGAAGCGGTCAGCGCAGAAAGTCGGCAAAGTCGCGCTTGAGCTTCGCGAGCGCGATGCGGCGCTTCAGATCGAAGAACTCGGTGGAGACCGCGTCGTCGCGGCTCGCGAAGAGCATGATCATGTTCTTCTCGGCGGCGATCGCGTTCTGCTCGGCGAGCAGCGTGTTGCGCGTCTCGGCGGCTTCCTGCATGGCTTTCCAGTACTTTGCCTTCTCATACAGGGTCTCTGTCGTCCCTCTGTCCGCAGCAGGCGCTGAGGCTGGTGCTGGTGATGCAGGTCGTCGTGATGGTGGTGGCTGTCGGAGAGACGGCGCTGTCGCTATTGTCGCTGCTGCTCGTTGCACCTCGTGACTCGATCCTTCAGCTGCAAGCGCTCGACGAGTCGCGGGACGCGCACCATTCGTACTCGCTGCTGCAACCACCAATGGCGCGGGGACAGTCGGAGTGGTGTCACGACCAAGCAGTGCCGCCTCGGCATCGTACACCGACATGCTCGCGCGCTTCTTCTTATGGCTGCTGGTGCTGTTATTGCTGTTGCCCGCTCCTGTCGAGTCACCGTCATTTACCAGCACGCCCTCGCGCTTCTTCTGCATCATGTAGAACGACGTCGACGAGGACACAAAGTCTTCGTAGAGCGGCATCTCTTTGCGCAGACACTCCCAGACCTCCAGGTTCTCGAACGCGTTCTTCCTCGGGTCCTTCTCGCGATACAGCTTCATCGCAGCATTGACGCGCTCTGTCTCGGACAAGGCAGCGTCGTCGTCGCGGGACGCGTTCGCAAGGCACTTCACGAACGCGGCAATGGACGCCTGCAGGTTCTTCCAGCGGCTCTCGACGGCGCCAGGAGTGCGAGGCGGCGCGTGCTCGTCCGCGAGCAGCTCCTCGTAGAGAGAGGTGACGCGTGCCCAGAACGCGATGGCCCCACGCTCGAACGTGTTGGTGTCCTGCAGCACGCGCACGATCGCGCGCACGAGGCTCAGATCCTCCTCTTTCCGCCAGCTCTTGCCGCGCGCCATGCTCGCTCTGTGCTTCCCGCTTTTTGGCTTTTGGTTTTGCTGCCAGTTTTCAAGAACGCCAAAAACGTTTTTAGTTTGTTCAATCTCTCAACATTTGTCAACGACAATCGCTGTTGAACGAGCGAAGCCATGAGCTTCGTGAACCTGCTGGAACGTTCGCATCACTCCAATGGGAATGGGAACTGCGGCCGCTAGCAGTGAATCTGAGCGTTGGGGTGTGCCATGTCGACCGTGTCGTCTTCGTTTCCAAAGCAGTTGCAGGCATCTGTGTCAATCACTTGGATATCCAACCCGTTCACTCATTTCGTGCGATTCCAACACGCAAGATGCTGGTCGTGTGAGAACTAAAAAGACACGTGTTTGTGGTTACCATAGATACCTGCGGAGAATGGTCGCTTCCCATTTGCTCCTCGCATAAAAAAGTATGAGCTCGAGCACGAGCTAAAAGCGAAATGCTGCTGCACTCGCCCATCTGTAAATCGTTTTTTGCTATGAACTATAACAGGCGATTGCCGCCTCAGAGACTCTCTGCGCGATTCCGAGCCAGAATCGCAGACTCCGAGTGGAACTCGGGCGGGATCATGTGCCCGTCGCCCGAGCTGTACTCCGAGAGGATGCTGTCGATGCTGCTCATCTGCTTCCTGATCTTCGGTCCGTACTTGCGCTCGGGGGACAAATCGCCCATGACTCGCGTCTCAGCCGCTCGGTTTTCATCTTCAATCGTCACGAACTTCACTTTCTTGGCGCGCTGAGTTGGCGCAGACATCGCCGAGCGCAGCTGAGATCGCTGCGCCTGTGCCAAGTGTTTGTTCGGAATCGCACTCGAAGGCGCCATCGACGCTCTGCCGTGAACCTCGTCCTCCTGCTCATCACTCAGCGGATCTCCAGTGTCCTCAGCCCGCTCGTCCATCGAGCGCTCGTCTTCCGTGAGCACAGTCTCAGCATTCGATGTCACGGATCGGTACACAGCCGACGTGTTCACGATCATCGCGACGCCACCAATGCGATCCGTGGGAGCACCTCCGTTCTCTCGACGGGACTTTGCTACTTCGTCCTGTCGCTTGCGGTACTGCTCTATTTTATCATCTGCTTCTTCGTTTTCCATGTCGCGAAGCACGTCGACGGTCGGTCGCTCTCCTTTGCCACCGAGACGTGGGCTTTTGTGAGGCGCCGAGTGGCCATTGGTCTCCACGTCGTAGTCGCCAACCTTCAGCAACCTCAGCAGGCGATCGTAGCAACCCGGTGTCAATTCGTGCTGCGTCACTTGGTTCATGTATTCGCTCAGCTGTTATCGCACAACAATACAGTATACAAGTCAGTCACGACACCATCGACAATTGCAGCAACAAGAATAGCAAATGCGCCAAACGTACCAGCACTTGACGCGCTTCAATGACGTCTTCCTCCAGTGACAGCTTGCGCGTCCACTCTCTCTTCGGGAATACATTCGCAGGATTGTCCTTTTTCGACGTCTTGTGGCGCAAGCGCAGCTTGTCGTTGAACTTGTGAAACTCGCGGTAGCGGAGCAGACGCTGGTAGCATTGTCCGTGGAAGTTCACCACCGTGCGGTAGACGGTGTAGGGCGTCTTCTTGCCGTCGCTCTGCGTCTGCGCGCCAATGACCGCGACGCGGAGCTGGCCCTGCACCATCCTGCCTGCTGCTGCGGTCGAGTCGCGCGGACGTCGTTCAGGCGCCTTCCGACAAAAAAGAAGAGTGCGCAGACACTGCACCAACGCAACCACGATGGACGAGTTGCTTTGGAACTGGCTGGGGAGTCAGCAGAGCTGGCTGTCTTCCTGTCGGGGTGTGCTGGGCAGGCGGATGCTTGTCAACAAGCGCGGTCGATCTGTCTGCTTGACTATCTGCCTCTTGCGCTCTGGCGACTTGTGCGATAGGGCGAGAATGGGAGAATGCGACCGATGTGTCGTCGTCGTGGCAACGGATAGAACTCGCTTTGTGCGCCTCTCTGCTTTGTCGCAATTGCGAATGTGCAATGCTGAGTCCTTTCTGTGAGTGAAAAGACTGAGGTGGCACACTCACGAATGGCGTGGTGTACATACACTTGTCGCTCTCTTTTCGCAACTGCGGTTATCAAAGCTGACACAAAATGCTTCGATCTGAGAAAATCAGTTGCAGAATAGAGGGGTGAGCAAAACAAGCGAAAGTTTCGCTACAAACCTACAGCCGCACAATCCAGAATCTTTCGATCATAGAAAGTGACAGGGTATACAAAATAAGAGACTCGTTTGGTGGCATTCCATGCTCTTTCATGGATGCTTGAACCAGTGTGTTTGAGAGGATTATAAAGTGGCAGCTCTGCTCTTTGACGCGAGGTTTCTGCAAGGTGGGACTCGAGCATGCGCCAAGTTGCAGTCTGAAATCATCACAACTTTACAATTTTTGAACAGAACCTCAACATTCGGTTTGTTTTTTATGCTCGTTGCCAAACGCGCACGCCCTCTCCCATCTCGCCACCTTTCAGTTCGAGTAGCACAACCGAACAGGAAAACTGCCGCTCCTCAGAGCAAAGTTGAGGTTAGAATCGGAGACATTGGAGAACGCACAGGTTGGACTCCAAACAGAGAGAGTAATTCGAACACTGCTGCTCGTCCCACGCACCACACCACACCACACAAAGTCGCTTCAGACATCGAAATGCACTTGTGACACCTCTGAAAAGAAAGAGCAGAAAATGAGCGCAAAGAGTGCGGCAACGCTATGTGGATCAAGCAAGGAATGCGCGGCGGCGCTTCCACGAAGCGAGGCGAATCTCGACTCGACGCTGCACGAGCGAGAGCGTCGCCAAGAGCGGCGGCGGCATCCGCTCGAGCAGACGGAGGACGACGAGTCATTCGCCAGACAGCAAGAGTCACCGAAAGCCGCGGTTCCCCGAACTCGACACCGTGCTGCTGCTGAGGTTCGTCGAGTCTTCCTGCAGGAGTCAAAAGCGTGTACTGTACGCACGTGCGTGCAATCGTCACAGTGATGGTTTCGCTGCAGCAGCGATGTTGAGTTGAGTGAGTTAACGTTCGGCTCTTACCTAATGTCAGTGGTTGAAGCGCAGTTGATGACGCGGAGCTGGGTCGCGCTGGCAACATGGAGAGCAGCATGAAGGAGGAGGCGCTGGCCATCCTCGTGAGAGCACCTGAGAGAGCCGCACATGACTAGCCAGATCTTCAGCGACTGGCTCTCAGACACGTGGGCAACGATGACCCAGTTGCGCGGTGCTTTGTGCATGTGAATGGTGACAGCGCGTGTCACCGCGTCTCATGCCGATTCAGTGCGCTGCGGATCCAGAACGCGGCTTGTGGCGTGGCTGATCGATCGAGTTTACGCCAACGGCAGTGCGAATCGAGCCCGCAAATCGGTCAACGTGCGTGGAGCCGGAGAGCTCTTGGGACGCAGCCGAATGGACCATTCTCGGCACGAAGAGGTGGACCGGTCATTCTCCGACAGCAGATTGCTTCACCCAACGAACCACTCTCGCATGGATTTCCGCTAGGCAAGCACCGAGTAGAATGGACTGTGAAGCACATTGCAAGCATGGGATAGAGGACAATGTGGTACGTATTAATAGCGAGTAGTGACTGCTCCAGCAACGAAGACTCCTGCGTGAAACTCAGGTTCGGAAGGATCGGAACGCGACGCATTCCACGCAGACGCGCACTTGACGGCCCTGGATGTCGTTGTACAAAGAGCAGTTGCTGCAGATCACCTCTCCGCATGTGCGGCAGTGGTGTCTCCTTCTGAGCGCGCGGAAGCGCCGTATGCAGACGTGGCACGCGGGTCGGTCCGCATCGGGAACCCATTGTGTCTGTGGGAGAAGCTCCAAGCGAGGCAGCGAGCGAGGCGGTTCAGGCTGGAGGCAAGCAGCGTGCATTGTGTGGTGCGTACCGCTCAAATGCCCTTGAACTTGTCGACGGCTTCCCAATTACTCGCTTCAACTGCGCGTGAGTGAGTGGCTGAGATCGCAAATGCTGTTGTGCATTCCGGCAGACCCTCTCGACTCGAAGCGACGTGCTCGCGCTTTGATATGGTCAGCACGAGGCAATCAAAGTGTCCGAAGTGTATCCACGCACGCACGTGGTGTGTGGAGCACGTCGTGGCTCCATTCAAGTTGGAGGTTGGCTCACAATTTCGCGCTTTTCGGAGACCAGTTTCCGTTCAGCTCGTGCAAAATTTGTGTTGCTAGGCGCCAGGACGGCCGGTGCATGGTGACGAAGGCGCTAAACAAAGCGAACTCGTTGGATAGCGCGCAGACTGAAGCCAACAACAGCAAAATGAGCATCTCGACCTGCGAATAGCGTCAGTCCAAAGCGCACCCACGCATATTTACATTCACAACGGCGGGACAACAACGACAGCGGTCGGAATAACTCCATCCGAACTCTTCACCAGGTGGCTCGCATGTGGAAATCCAGTGTCCCCCACAGCTGCGGCGCACACATCGTCACTGAGAGCAGCAGCAGCAGCACACGAGAGGGAAGAGAAGAGAGAACACCACTTACATATCTATTATTCGCTTGAAAAGAGACCTATAAAATTACTTTAGTCTTGCCACTGGAGCCTCCCTTTCATTCCTTCGTCTTTGAAAGGGACCACCAAGTCAGATGTTCGAACAAACCTCCTGTGGTTGCTTCGTAGTTGTGCTCGTTTCCCTCGAAAACGATGGAGGACGCGAGCGACTTTATAGGAATTCGCTGTCGCTGTCTTCTTGGATGGTGCTCTGCGTCATCTTCTCGCTCGCCAGGAAACTCAGGTGCTGCAGCATGCCGATGTGTTCCTGGTCGGCTTCGCGGCGTGGCTTCGTGTCGAACACTGCGACTGTACCGAGAGCGTGGCCGTCTCGGGAGAAGATCGTCGCGCCAGCGTAATAGCGGATCTTCACCGCTCCTTTGTCGCCTTTCACCATCGGGTTCTCTCGGAAGCGGTCGTCGTTCTTGGTGTCCAAGACGACCAAGACGCTCGGCTGGCAGATTGTGTGCGCGCAGAACGACAGCTCTCGAGGAAGCGTCGTGTGCGCCATGCCGATGTTCGCGACGAGGATCTGCTCCTCTTCTTCAATAATACTCACATACGCGATCGGACACTTCATCGTCTTCGCGGCGACTTCACAGTACATGTTGAACTTGCCCGAGGTCGCGAGCTCTCGGATGTTGAGGTCTTTCAGCACTGCGAGACGCTCTTCTTCGTCATCCGGGAACGGGGGTTCCGGCCACGGGTTCAGCCACGATTGACCGGACACACCGGACTGACCGCTCAGCGTGCTGCTTCGACCAGGCTCAAAGTTGGATGCGTTTGAGTTCTTGCGTCCGTTTGAGCCAGAGCGACTGCCTCCGAGTCTCGAGAACGTTGACGATGCGGTCGAGGTGGGGCTTTCCAGCGAGTGGAAAGCGACACAGGAAACGCAGACGCGCATGGAACGGCTCTGGATGCGATGGTACAGAGAGCAGCTGTTGCAAATCACCTCTCCGCAAGCGCGACAGTGGTGTTTGCGCTTGAACACGCTGAAGCGCTTGTTGCAAATGTGACAACTGAAGCGATCCTCGTCGTTGACCCACTGAGTTTGCTGAACAACATCCAAGCGTGGCAAGGCGACAGCGCGCGACGATCTCGTGTTTCGGAACGATGACTTGCGAGGCGGCATCAAGCTTGTGCGACCTGGCATGAAGTTGCTCTGCACCCCTCCTTGGTAATTTGGATGCAGGTTGTCGCTGTACGTTCGAGACATTCGGTGGTTCGGGTGATGAGGGTAAGGACCGTCAACTGGTCGCAGGTTGTCGATCGCTTGGCTCTGTCGTCCAACGAAGTGGCTCTGTCGGCGCGGCATCAACTGGTTGCTCTGCTCGTCGACCGTTTTCAAGCCGTGCTTCGGGAACGTGTCATTCGGTGAGTAGAAATCGTCCGAGTACGTTGACGAATTGTCTCCTTCCGCGTCATTCGAGGTCATCGAAGCCTCCGACGAACTCTCCGAGGAGGCAGTGTAGCTGTCTTTGTACTGAATTTGCTGCTGCTCCTGCGCCTGTCTCCGCTTCTCCTGCTCCAGTTTCTGCTTCTCCAGCCGTTTCCGCTCCTGGTTATCCCGTTCAGCGAGTCGAACCGCTCGCAACATGCGCCGATACCGGAACCGCCACTGCAACATGTGAACCACACTGATGAATCGACGGTATTTGTTGCGCTGGGTGACCATTCGAAGAAATCCTTGGACAACGCGGCCATTCTTGCGGCGAATCGCGATCATCTTCTGTCTTCGGTTCTGCTCGCATCTCTTCTTGTACCTGAACGAAACCTGGACGGACTGGATCGCGTGGCGGAGCTTCAAATACCGACTTCGCGCAAAGAAGCACAACATGGCGTGGAAAATCTTGACCATGTGACGGCGCAGTCGCTGCGTTCGAAGCTCTTCCAGGTAGTCGTAAGTGCTTTTCTTGAGAAACATCTTGGAAATCCCCATTTGGACACCCACGGTCATGCATCTCGTCGCGAACTGAACCTGATCCGAGTGTTCGAACGGGCTCTGCGCAGAGCTAGAATCATTCTCCTTCGGCAGGATCGTCAGCAAATCTTTCAGCAACTCCTTGGCTTCACCAGCCAGCATCGACGCCTGCGAGTCTTCGTCACCGAGACCGAAAGACGTGGTCACACCTGGCTTCTTGATTATCAGAGGATTCTTTGCTCGCTTCAGACTGAAGTAGCGACCGACAAATTCATCGTGCGGCATACGAACCGGAAAACCTGCACGCGCCACTCGAACAGCTTCCATGACGCCATTGCAGCGGAGTTGATTGAGGACTCGCTCACGGTCGTAAGTACCTGCTTTGGACACGTCGTTCGGCTTCAGGCATCTCACATAATGTGGGTTTGTCGTCTTCAGTGTTTCCAGCAATGCAGTAAGCTGCTCCTTGAACTGAAGCCCCACACTCGCACCGCGTTGCTTGCTAGCAGCGGCACGTTGTCGAGGAGACGACTTTGCTCGGGCTCGGAAACCAATCCCTTCACACAGCGTCCTCGTAAAACTTCCTTCTTGCGGCGAGTACACGAGCAGATCCACCGCTTCTTGGTGCAAAACGTCCTTGTTCTTCTCCAGGAAGCCCACGGACGAGTACTCCACGTTGCCAGCGTAGTGCACGATCGTGAAGTTCCCACTGGCTTTCTGCATACGAGACGCGGAGAAGCGGGCGTGGCCCTCCCACGCACGGTACAGCTTGGACGCGAACGTGGTGTCGTTTCCTTTCGGGATGAGGCACTCTTCATCCACAAGCGGCAAGATGCCGGTCGGTCGCTGCGAAATCAGATTCACGCAGTCTTGGTTGTCCGAGTACTCGATGTACTTCCAGTCCACGCCCTGCGACTCGTACTCCAGCTGCTCCATCTTGAACACGTACTCGTTGAACTGCTGCTGCAACGTCTCATTCGCGAAATTGATGCAGAGCTGCTCGAACGAGTTCTTTGGAAACACTTCGAAACCGAAGATATCCAAAATTCCGATAAAATGCATGCCACCTTTGGCTTTCTGCGAGTCGTCCATTTTCAGAAACTCGTTGATCTTGTTCACCATCCAGTCGAATAATCTGCCGTAGAGCGCTTTTGCGAGCGCGTCGCGCGCATTGTTGGCCTGGTCTGCCGACAGCTTGACGCTCACAAAGTCTGTGCCGGCGCGGATCTTGCGAACGCTCAGCGCTTTCTCCAACTGCACCGCGTCAACCGTGAGCAAACTTGCAGCAGCATCTCGCGACCATATGCAGTTCGGCGCCAAGTCTGTTTCTGAGGACGGAGTCGTCGGTGCCGACGACTGCCGGTCGCTGTTCTCGTCGTGCTCGAACGTCAAGTTGCCGATGTGTAATAATGCTGCGAGGAGGTCGAAAATACCCGCGCGCTCGAAATTTGTAAACCCAACGACCTCCATCGCGTCCACGACTCGCTGGAACATGTCTCTGTCTTCGACACCGTCTCGTCGCTTGAAGCACTGGCTCTGGTTCAGGTATCTGTAATGCAGGAACTGCTTCGCTGGGCCGGAGACATCGCCGAAGTCGCCTGACGCCATCACCTGGCCAGACGGCGGGTCTAATCGCCACCGCTTCCTCGCTCCGGGGGACGCGCCGATCGTCATCTCGTAGAAAATGTGGTAGTTGCGCTCGCCGATCGACTGGGACACAAGGCGCACGCTCTCGAGTAAATACGTCTGGATGCTCGCACCAGTGAGTCGTCCGCCGGATGTGAAGTGCAGCTTAATGAACTTGCCAAAGCGACTGGAATTATCGTTGCGGAGCGTGCGCGCGTTACCGAACGACTCGAGCAGCGTGTTTGTCTGCAGCACTTTCATAGCGATACCCGCCTGGCCAATACGTGACGCCGAGAGTGCCTGTGCCTGGTTTTCCCCCGCCTGCGCCAGGTACTCCATGAGGAACTTTGTCGATTCGGTTTTCCCGCTGCCACTCTCACCGCTCACGAGGATCGACTGGTCGTTCATGGCGCCGTTGAGTCCGAGCAGCATCGCCTTGTACGCCTCACCTGCGACCTGATAAATATGTGGTGGGAGCATCTTGTTGCCCTTCTGGTGGCTCTGTCGCGTCTCGTACGACTGCAAATACGCGTACAGCTCGTTTCTTCCGTAGACGCCTCTCAGCTTCTGGAACGGGTTCACCGCGAGCATGATCGAGCCCGTGTTCGTGTAGATCTTCTGCTTGAGGAAGCGACACTCGAGCGCCGAGAGGATCGAGCCTTCGTCGAGCTCCATCAGCGTCGTGAGGTCATCGACATCGAGCGCGTCCGAGTTCACGCCGCCTCCCGCCGATATCAACCGCAGGTTCGCCACGGGCTGCGTCGGGTCCTCCGGCACCCCCATCTCCGTGACCGTGCCGTCGTCGAACTTGATCGTCGCGACTGCGCCGGACACTTCGATGGGGCTCACGTACCGGTCGATGATGATGCCAGGCGTCCACGCGCCGCTGCCGCCCACGCGCACCTCCACTTCGGCGCCGATCTCCATTTCTGCTTGCTGTCGGTGGTGCTGCTGGTGCTGCTGCTTGCTGGGAAGTGCGAGACGGAGCTAATAGACAGAACAGATGCGTGAGAGCCTGCGTGCGCACGTATGCGGACTGACGGAGGGCGACGGGGACAGACTCTCTTTTGTCGAGTGTGCGGGTGACGCAAGAGACACAGAGACAGAGAGAGAGAGAGAGAGATGTAACCGCCCTCTGTATCAGTCGGAGTGCGAGTATGAGGGCTGTCTTCTTCTGGAGTCGTTGCGTGCGGTGGCTATGAATAGAAAGAACGCGCGTCTCCTTCTTCTTCCTGATGCGCTGTTGCCTTTTGGCTCTGCTTCTTTCTCTTTTCGTGCGATGATGATGAAGCGAACAAGCGAGCGTGACTGACGGTTTCGAGTCAGTCGCTTGACCCTCTTTTGTCTGAAGCGTGGTTGCAACACTGTACTGTGCAGATGTACGGAGCTGGCTTCGACTTATCTATGAGGCCAGACCAGCTCGCCCCCTTTCCCACGCTTTTCGTTCAAAACAAGAATGCAACAGTGATGCAGAACAGTACTGCTGTGCTGCGTTTAAGTGCAAGGCAATCAGAACCCCTGTTCAGTTTTGAACTGACACGTACCTAAGAACATCAAGACAGTAGCTTCTTCACCTAAACCCATCTCAATCGTCGCAACCTACCCCTCCTCCTCCCGTTTTGCCAGATCTCGTTGATCATCAAACTGATGAAGGTGTCGTGTGGGCAACACAAACACAGTCAAGATCTCTGTTGCCAGCTGTTTGCTTTCGGCATACATTTCGCTTCCAAAAGCCAGAACATCCGCTGAAAAAAGCAACCGTCAATGGTTTGTTCGCTCGTGTGCAGGATCCGTCGAGCCATTTTTGCCACAAGAAAGCACAAGCGCTGGCTATTTGGCAATAGTGCGCGCGTTTCGAGGGGATGAAGACTCTGCAGGAGTCCTGCTGTTTATGGATCGTTGTGGCTCTGCGCGAATGAATGAGGGAACGGATGGGAGGCGATGCAGTAGCCACAGATCGACTATTGCTCTAATACCCTTCTGGATGGATACAGAATGCCATTTGGAATATCAGACTAGCCTCGACATCCACAGCAATCCACAAATGCACAAATAGTGTGTAAAAGCGCGATCTCCTAGCGTTTTTCGTGAGCTGAAATGATGTGAGAAGCAACCCTTCGTGCCCACTTTCGACATGCATGCGCGTGCGTGAATGATTGAAGCGAGCTTTTCGACGAATGCTGGTATGGGACGAAGAGGCAATTGCAAGGGCTCGACATGCTCCATTCGAATGGGACTTCGTTTGAGTGACAAGCTGTTTCGAAGCCACTTTCAAAAGATCAGTCTCTGACCTCATGCGAGTTCAGAGAGTGGGCGAGAGAGTGGTGAGAGTCAGATTGCCTCGAAGCACCAAAGTGCCAACACTTTCGAGACCCAATGCCAACTTCGGTCCTACGTTGCATCCACAAAACGGAAAACGGAAGTCAGCACTCCTGTCTTAAATCGACTGCACCTCAAGGTTCAACCTTGAGCGCTGTTTGAGCTGCACAAATGGCATCGCGGTCTTTCATTTATACGCATGCGCTTTTGCACACGACTGGCGACTGCTCAATCGCGTATTGCGGCGCTGAACTCTCACTGAACTCACGCGCCGCATGCAGCCCCATTTCTGTGTGCACACCTCTCTCTGAGATGGATTCATCAATGTGATCAACATGACGGCCGTCGATGCATCTTGAGGTGTGCACTCTTCGCATGACGACGAGCACGGCGTGGGTTCGTGTGCGGCAGCAGCAGATCTTTCTGGCGCGGGACGAGCCGCAGCTCCCGCACGGTCGCGAGGAAGTCGTAGAGTAGCGAGCTCAGGATGCCGTGGGTCAGCGTGCCACCGACATGCGGCGGCTGTCGGTTGAGCTGTGCACTGCCTCGCCAGACGCCCACGAGCTCCAGCGTGAGCAGCTCATAATCGACTCGATATGTTATTTTCCTGCGGTGCGAATATACAGATAGATAGACCACAGACGTGTCAGCTCTTGCTTTTGCGCGCAATCAATCAGCATTTTCACGGACAAGTTCACTCACAAGACTTGCAGCATCACTTCCATGCTGCGCATCTCCCGCACTGTCAGCGGCGCGCGGTGCACCAAGCTCTCCGAGATGAAGAGCGCAAACTGCGCAATCGAGTCCACCGGCGGCTCCGTGGACTCGGTTGTCCACTGCGTGTCCTCTTCTCGGTACTCGCGATGGTACTTTTGGATTAGCACGAAGAGGAATGCCGGGAACGGGTGGTGCACTTTCGCCTCAAACTCTGCTTCTACTGCACATAAAGGCATCGACCACACGCCGCCACGAGTTCAACACGTTACTCGAACCAATCACGACAACCCTTGCGATCGATACACAAAAAAGTCAAATATGCAGAGAAACAGCGGACATGAGCGTGTACAGTACCTGCGTCACCCAAGTCCTTTGTTTCGAGCAGTAGCTTACGTGAGCAAATGTACTGCTGGAGTCGCTCGCGGATGCCCATGATCGTCTCGCGCAGCTTGGCAAACGAGTCAATGTACTGACGCGCTCGCCACTGGAACACCATCGCACGCCATCGAGTCCCTGCGCTGCTGCGTGCCTCTCCATCTTTTCCGTTCTGCTGAGAGCACGAGAACTCCGGAGGAACCTCTGTCGTCACGCAGCTGCTTCTGGTTGCGCAACTGACGTAGCGGGAAAACTGCGGGTCGTCTTCTATCCGCTTGAGGTCCGCAAACTTGTATCTGGTCGCCTCGAGCGGCAATGCGCGGAAGGTTTGGTCGAGCAGCGCAAACTGAGCCGCGAGCTGCTCGGAGAGCGTGCGTAACGCACTGATGTCTTGCGAGTTGAAGCGGAATCCTTTCCGCGCGCCACAGACGACCAAGATCTGTGGATGCACGAAACGTCAGTCAGTCGGTCGGTCGCGCTCAGCAGACGGGCAATAGATGACCGAGATAGACGCTTACGTCGTTCAAATCGTGTAGATGGAGTCGCTCGTTGGCGCTGCACATGTTCAAGTCAGAGCGCTCGCCGTCCGTGGGTTTGTGGTACCGCAGCGTGTCGATGAAGCGCATCATTTGCGTCGGCGGCTTGATCAAGTACGCAGAGTCATCAAAGTTCTGCGCGCAAGAGCACACAAGCGAGCCACAAACACACACAGCGAATTAGCATGCCACTGTTAGACGACAGCTCGCTGTTGAGAACTGGGAACACTTACGGCGAAGATCGGCTGCGGCGCCACTTTGCGGAGCACGACGTTCGGCAGCACGAACGTGCCGCTGTTCTCGCTGCTGCCACTCAAGACGCCAGCAGCGCTCTTCGCTGCCATCAGCATGGAGAGCGCGAACGGCGCGGCCGGGCGGGGCACACACACGTCTTCGTGCGCGGGTGTCGATGGTGGTTGATCCATTTTCTTTTTCGCCTGCGTCTTGAGTCTGCACAAACAACAATAGCAACAAAGCAAATACAGCACGAAACGTGTGAAGGAAATTCTCTTCCTATCCTGTGATTGAATAAAATCACGATCCGATTTCTTCACTATTTCAGCCAATTAGAGAGTCGCAAAGCACTTCAAGTCGTTTGCATTCTTGTGTGTTCCATCGACCATTTCGCCATTTTGCGAGCTCGAGACAACAAGAGCTATCACGAATGGCGCAGCAGAGCGGCAAGGTGCTGGTGGTCGGCGCGGGCGTGACGGGCGCCGCGCTCTCCCACCTGCTGCAAGAGGCGCGCGCGGCGCTCAAGCACGTCCCGGAGGTGGCTGTATGGGAGAGGAACAACATCGCGGGCGGTCGCATGATGGCGAGGTGAGGAGGCGTGATTGATCGGGTCGAGATCGCTCAACAGCAAACAGTAGCTGTGGAGCTCTTCATTCACCCCACCGTCTTGTGTTTTTTGTATGTGCCCGAATATGGGTAGATCGTTCGGCAAGAACCGCGCAGTGCATGTGGACATTGGCGCGCAGTACTTGACAAAGTTCACGACTGCGAACGACGATTTCCGAACGCTCTTGACGCAGAAACGCAAGTTGGTGCCGTTTGACGAGAGCGCAATCGCGCAGGACACGCACCGCCAGGCGAGACGCACGGATGGCGAGACAGGGAGAGCTGTGCTGGAGCACGCCATTTGTCCAGATGCGCTTGGGTTCCGCTCAGTGGTGCAGGAACTGCTCCAAGGTTGGTAGAGTAAGCTCTTTGCCATGCTGCTGAGATGTCAAAGTGATCTGAAGTCTTATCATTGTCCGTGCGTGAACACAGACACACCTACGACATTGTCGAAAGAGGTGGAGCGCTTTGAGATTCTCAACGAGTCGGAAATCAAGGTCACGTCTACTGACGGCCACGAAACAATTGTGAACGGTCTCGTGCTCACGTGCCCAGTCCCGAATGTACGCGAAGCCCTTTAATGTTGGCATGCACTGTGCAACGTAAACTAACACGTTGACATGACGTCTCTAGGTGCTTTCGATCCTGGACAAGAGCACGACGCTCACAGGTGCGTCTTCCGCTCAACTCGACGCTTTGAAAGCTGTCCAGTACTCGCAGCGATTCGCTCTCGCGTATTTGTTCGACGCGGGAATCGCCAAGCACGTGCAAGCGCTCGGGTGGACGTCCAAGTACGTCTCTAAAGACGAGGACGACGTTGTGCGCTACCTGTGCTGGGATAACCTGAAGAAACAGTCGAGTGCCGGTGTCGAGAGTCTGCATTTTGCGCTCTTGGTGCACACGTCTGTTTCATTTGGCGTCAAACACATGGACAGCAAGCAGCAGAATGATGAAATCCTGGCGACTGTGACGAAATCCGTCAAGAAGCTCTTGCCGTTTCTCCCGGCGGAGGAAGACGTCATTCTGCATCGTTGGAGGTGCGTCCCCGCAGTATTAGCGTCCCTTTGTCCCTTCCATAGCTGTGCCTCGCTGACTTCGAGTGCTTGTGTATCTTTGTGCGTTTGTTCCGCAGAATCTCTCAAGTGACCAAGCCGTACGCCGAATCTGCACACAAGTCCGTTGGTGCGATTGTGCTCAACGCGTCGCCGAAAATCGTGGTCGCAGGCGACTCTTTTCTGGGCTCCACTTTCGACAACTGCCTCTTGTCCGCGAAAGCAGCAGCCGACATCATCATCAGAGATGCCACCATCAGCAGCAGTTTGTAGCGGGTGAATCGAGCAGGCAGCGAGATAGACAACGGCACGCACTGCAGGTAGATAGAGTCTTCTACCGAGCGTATCTGGACTGCTACTGGAACGAGCGAAGTCGCGCGCTGTTTTCGATTTGCAATAGAATCCGATCCTTTCGCCGATCCATTGACGTGGCTCGCCTCGCTTGCCATGCTGTCGATGTGTCGATGCACTTCAACTTCAGCAAACGGAGTAGTGTGGTGGACACCAAATGTCATGTGGGCCACCTAAGCAGAAAGTAGTGTGGCCCACGTGAGTTCGGGAACCAGAATCAGTCGTGGAGTCAAAACAGATGGCTGCAGTGACATCATCATGCGTCACCCAGTATTTAGCCAATGAAAACCCGCAGCTTGAGTTTTATGCTGCTGTGATTGGTGGAGCACAGCTGCTGATCCACTTTTGCGAGCCAGCCCTAGTCGCATCTCCCACAGTTACGCATTCAGCATCCCCCTTGTCAAAAAAGCGTCTGTTGTGATAAAGAGTGTTTGTATCAGAAACTCAAATGTCGAGGCTCACAGCAAATCTCAGCAGCACGACAACATCGAGACGCCTCCGAAAACGCTTTCTTCACGTCAACCAGCTCGCACAGCCCACAGACTTCGCTCTTGTGTGTGCATGTCTGCGGGCGAGAGCAAGCACGACATCTTGGGACGAAGGCGTCTGTCGCCTTTGTCTTCGCCTTCTCTCTGTTCGGCGAGTCACTTTTTCATGTTTGCGCTTTTCCTCTCGACGTTCCGCTGTCCCATCCCCGTTTTGCAACTCGTGCATAATCACCGTCAACTCGTGTTTTTTGCAGCAGCAACACACAGAATCCGACATGCAGTTAGAGAGAGTTATGCGGTTCATGAGTGTGCAGAGCTGATCAAATCCAGTCCACAAAAACCTTTTGACTTTGCGAAGTAGGCTCCATTGAACCAAAAACGGCGTCGACAGCACCCTTTTATGGTGCACACAGCTTCTAATTCGCATTTGGAAGGGTGGTCGTTTTGTGACTTTCCTCATGCTGTTTGTTGATGCCCTGCTGTGCTCCAAAAAGAAAGAACCCAGCACTTTGCGTGTGCATTTTGGAGGAGCAATACAGAACGAAGAAGTCAAGTGATTGACGCACAGTCTCCTCTCTCTCTCTCTCTCTCCTTCTGATCGATCGCGCCAGCATTCTCCTCACGCAACAACGCGCTCTCTTCTCTCTACACCTGCGTGCGTGTGTTTATTCGCCCACAGTCAGTCAGTCCGCCTTTGCGTGTTGCTGCTGCACATACGACCTCGCCACAACTCAACAGACGCGCTGAAGAAAGGACAGTTGGTCAGTTCGCGACTCGATCAAGCAACCCAGTGCTCCCCGTTGCCATGGCGACGGTGCTGAGCTCCGAGCAGGAGGATCGGCAGCAGCTCATGAAGACCATCGCGGCCGCCACGTCCTCCGCCCTCTCCATCATCGGCGCGCTCTACATCCTCGGTCGCTACTGGTACGCGCGCCGCGTCAAGACCAGCGGCCATGCCGCCGCGGCCGCCACGTACCACCACCAGCTCGACGTCACGAAAGAGCTCGTCCACGTGTTGGCGTGGTTGGTGCGTGCCATTGCGACTATGTGTATGAAAGGAGCTGATGCGAACAAGCGATTGGGAGATGAGGCTAACATGGATGCGTGTGTATCCAATTCAATGCAGGACCTCATCGGCGCGCTCGGCCGCATCTTTGGCGTGCTGCCCACAAAGACATTCGACCAGACAAAGGGCGAGCACGTGACCGACATCTGCAATCTCCAGGCAGTCGGTACGCCCGCCATCGATCCATTCGCATTCCGTGGAAAGGAAAAGAGGACCAATCGTCTAGAGTGTCGATTGCTCGTGTATTGATTGATGTGTTGTTTGTTCTGGCGCATGTAGTGATCACGTTTGGAGACGGATCGCCGATCGCGTGGAACTTTGTCATGGCGTTCAACCTCTTTCGCTGGATCTGCATGGGCGAGGACCAGCAGATGCTGCAGAAGAAGATCAAGTGGTACATCCTCGGCACGCTCGTCTTCTCGCTCGGGATCGCGTTCCTCGCACTCGGATGTACGTTTCTATTGCTCTCGGTGTTGCATGCCTCCTGTTCACACAATGGCGACCGACCATTTTGCTGATCCTATATTTTCTATGATCTTGGCATTTGGCTATTCTTTCAGTCGGCAAGTTCGGCGACGCGGGGCTCTGGTGCTGGATCGTGATCCCGGGTCAGGAGCACCACGAAGAAGAGCTCTGGTGGAAGCTCGGCTGTCTGTATTTCTGGGTGATCGCTGGCGCCATCACTATTGGCTGGCTGCTCGTGCTGGTGAAGCGCGACATCAAGAAGCGACTGGAGAGCCACGAGAACGAAGACGCGCGCGACGCCTACCACGGCGTGGTGCACAACCTCACGATCTACATTGTCGCGTTCATCGTCTGCTGGCTGCCCGCGGTGGCAGATCGAGGCTACTCGGCGATCACGAGCAAGGACATCTTCACGCTGAGCATGCTGCACGCGTCGATCGTGCCGCTCCAGGGCTTTGTGAATGCAGTCATCTACGGCAAGTTCCACATCTGGATCGTACGGCACGTGAACCTCCAAGCGAGTCACTACGGAAAGAGCAGCTCACGGCTCAGCCCGAAGAACTCAGACGAGTTTGCGCGCCACACAGCTCTCATGCGCGAGCAGCAACGCCAGCATTTCGGCACGGCGACCCTATTTATTACGACCTTCGACATGAACTGGAACCCATTCCCAGAAAACCTGGTACGTTGATACGCGTTTATTGCTCGATAGCGAAGAGTGCTGCTGACAACGGCTGCCTGTGTATGGTGACAGGAGGACTGGATACCTGCGGGAAAAGACCTGTACGTGTTCTCGCTGCAGCATTGCGTCGACGTCCAGAGCGTCGAGCAGTCGATCCGCAAGCACCTGCTGCGGATGAACTACCCGACCGCCTACCGGTCCATCACGTCGCTCGCTGGGAGCTCTCTTCGCGGCCAGATCCAAGACGTGAGCTCGACTGAATCTCTCTCTCTCTCTCTGGTACCACTGCGAAATGGTACTGACCCTTTTTTTGCTGTGATTCGTTTTATTTAGGCGATCATTTGCCAGATCGTGTTCGTGAACAATGCCGACGATGCAAGTGGGAACTTCCAGTTCCACCCAGCGGACGGACGCGTGTGGAGCCAGCGCAAGACGTTCAAAGAGGTCGTGGGCATCCCGATTCGGTACTTTGACGCCTCGATCGCGTTCGTGTCATGCAACCTCAGTCCAGGAGACCTCGACCAGCCGACCACGTATCGCGCCATCATGGAGAAGCATGCGGTTGCGACGAGCTTGATCCACTCGTTTGGCATGGACACGGATCGCGCGGCTGTGGATTTCCCAAACCTGTACCACCACACGTTCCTGTCAGGGAACCTGAACTACGACGTGGAACTGCCGCGACTGAATCTGCTCAACGGGATGGACCAGGCGTTTAAAGCCGAGTGCCTCAAGCAAGCGACGGACTTGGCGATCGAGTCGAAATTCAAGCCCGGTCTAAATCACAACAATGGACAGCGCAACTCGATCGACCGCAGCGTGGCGGGTGGTCGCAACGAGCGCTCGAGCAGCCCGACGCCAACACCAACGATCGCCCCTGACGCACAGAACGCGAACGTCCCAGTGGAGTGGAACTTGCTGTACTTCAAGAGCCGCAACTCGCTCGGTCGCAGCAGCAACGTGTCGGCGTCCAGCGACGATCTAAGGGGCAGTGAGGGCGACGTCACGTACCAGGAAATCTACAGCTCCTGTGACGACGAGCTCCCGTTTACGCTTCTGCAGTCGCCACTGAACGCTGATCTTCGCAACACGTCTGTGCCTGAGACCGAGGCTGTGATTGACGCGAAAGAGGTCCGGATCAAGATTTCCAATGGCATCAGTGAAAGTGGAAGAGGTGACGAGACAGGAGACGGTGCGGTGTACGAAGAGAAGCGTCGGTCGTGGCTGAGCTTTCTCGACGGATTGTTCTCAGCCCAAGGAGCAACGTCGCCAGACCGAAGCTCCACGAATTCGTTCGCGTCTACGCGGCGGTCGACTGCCAGTGGACGGAATAGCTCTGTTGGCAGCGGTGCAAGTGGCGGAAACGGTGGCGCTCCAACTGCACGCAGTGAGCTCAAGAAGCTGAACGACTTGCTGTCAAAGTCGCAGCTGGTGGCCGACAATTCCGAACGCAAGTGGAAAGAGTTGCTGCGATTCGACGAGCTGCGCGCCGCGATCGATGCGAAAGAGGTGTTCTGCGGCTTTGAAGAGCCTCCGATCCGCTTTCTGCCGTCGTTCCCGCGCAAAGTGGGCACATCGGCGTCGTTCTCGACGCTCTCGGACCGCACGTGTCAGGATCTGTTCCTGGACGCGAACTCGGAGACCTCGTCGTTCGTGGGCTTTTCAGCTCTGCCAGCGTACAAGGATCGCGTGTTAGCGCACTCGTTGCAGGACACCAAGCAGCGGCTGCGCAACGTCAAGTACTGGCTGTGCGAAGAGATCGCTACCTCGACGCACAAGCCCGTGTGCAGCGTGTACGAGCTGGAGATCGACCGGTTCTTCTCGTACAAGTTGGACGAAGCCGCGCTCGCGGACTTCAAGCACGGCAAGCACGCTCTGCGCGAGAAAACGGGCGTGCAGGAGTTCAAGATCAAGTTGGTGAACCTGGACGCGAACATCTGGACGATCGAAGCGCATGACACGGGGATCTCCTCGTCGCACTCGGCGGCTCCCCATAGCCTCCACCACCACCCGTTCCGCGGACGAAAAGCGCACTACGCTTCGCCTGGACCCGGCCGACCGACAAGCGCAACGAGTACGAGTCGCGGCAACGACTCGGTGACCAGCAGCCAGGCGTCCGATTCGGTGCACGCGAACAGCCAGCATCAGCACTCGCGGAGGTCCTCGCAGCTGAAGAAGAAGCGGTCGGTGGCGAACCTCGTGGAGCGCGTGCTCAGGAAAGACCGCAGCAGGTCGTCGACTGCGGCGAGTTCGACCAAGGCGGCGACGCCCAACCCGTACTCGGACTTCTCGTCCGACGCGCAGGGCTCGCACCCGCAAGCCCTCGCGGGCGACCGCTTGTCGACGCTGCCGCCGTTCCACCTGGAGCTTGTGCCGGTGGAGCCCGTGAGCATCTCGACCGTGTTCCCGCTGCCGTCGGAGGATCTGTACGCGCTGCAGCGCAAAGTGTACGAAGTGGCGCACTCGGTGCAGAACGGATTCCAGTCGAGCGCGCGCTACGACGACGCGGAGGAGTCGCTGCTGGCGTTCACCAACTGCCGCACGGTGGCGTGGAAAGAGGCGGGTCACCAGGGCGTGACCCACACGACGATCACGAAGGCGGTGAACGGCGTGGTGCACATCGCGGTCACGATCAAGGCGGAGAAAGGGTACGGCGGTCAGGGTGTGCTCTGTATCCAGGAGAGCGACCTGCTGGCGAACGCGACGCCCGTGTTCTCGGACGCGCGGCCGATCCCCTTCGACGTGACGCTCACGTGGGGCGGCAAGCACGTCGGGTACCTGCACGGAGACATCCTGAGCTCCATGTAAGAGCGGACCAAGTGGCAGTGGGTAGTGTTTGTATTTGTTTTGATCAGCATCATTATCGCTTATTTATTTTCTTTATTATGGGTTTCCGCAATGGAAAACACGACGTTTTTGCCGTGACGACTGCCTTGTCTTTCTCTCTACAAGTCTCCATCTGCGAGTTCCAGCAGTGACATCTGCTCTTCGATGCATAGTGGAGGCACGTGGCCGCTCTGTGCTCTGGCGAGATCGATAACGGACTAGCTGCCACAGCTGGTATTTGCACAGACAGCGGCGCGCGCGTGGCATCTCGATTGGCGTGGCTTCTGTCAGGACTGGGCTGAGGGTGAGCAAGAACGAGTGGCTTCACGGCAGCGTCCCTGTTTGAGATAACCGTGTCTTCCTCACTATCGGACGATGACGACGACGAAGAAGATTCGGATCGCGCATCATCATCCCGCGAAAGCTCCCCAAGGTGCTCAGATATGCAGGAAGCGGCGATGGCGCGCCAGCCATCATGGGTGGAGGCAGCGGCTGCGGCTCTTCTGGATCCAGTGGTGCTCGTGTCTCTAAAGCGCGAGGATCAACCTCGTGGTGGTGATGGTGGTGTTTGTGCTCTGCTGTTGCTGGTGCCTGAGCGCGTTGGTTCTTTCGACTCGGACTTGAGAGCTCAAACAGCTGCTTCACTCTCGCTTCGGCTTCGATCCGCTGGATGCGCTCCAGTTGCAGTTGCTTGCGGAGCGCAGAGAGCTGCTCGAGCATCGCGTTCTGCAGCAGGTTCTTGGAATTCTTGAGCTGCTCCAGCTGCTTCCGCTGGGTCTCGATCTTGGACTCGATCGCCTGCTGCTCGTCTAGCGAGGACGCGCTGATCGTCACGGCCACATTCATCGCTTTCGCAGCCTCGTTGCGCTGCTTGGAGAGCGTCTCCAAGTCGTGAAGCGCATTCTCCATGGCGGCTCGCAACGCCAACTCCTCGCTTTGCTTCTGAGCGAGTTGCTGTCGAAGATCGGCTTCGATCGCCTCGAGCTCGCTTATCCGATTTCGGAGCTCTTGGGTTTCCTGCTCGCAGCTCTCCACAGCAGCCTGCAACTCTCTGCACACATCTCGCGCAGCCTTGAAGTCGTCATCCTTCTTGCTCAAGTCATCGGTCAGGCGCTGGATGAACTCACTGAGCTCTTGCTCTCGAGTCTGGAGCTCAATCTTCGCCTGCTGCTCGTCTTCAAAAGCCCCTCTAAGCGACTGGCACTCGTGCTCGAGTTTCTCGCTGTGGATGCTCGACTCCCGAAGCGAGTCCTGGACTTTCGCCTTCTCCTCCATTGAAAACTGGAGTTTCTGGTGCAAACTGGCGAGTTCAGCCATTTTCGACTCGTGAACCTGCTTCACCTGCGTGTCCAGCTGGAACTTGACCTCGGCCTGCTCCTGGATGAACTTGAGCAGAGTGGACTTCTCGAACGCAAAAGTCTGCCTCTCATTCCACAAATTGGCGAGTTTCTCTTCGAGTCCCACGCGCTCTCGCTCCAGATTCCCGATCATCGCTTCTCGGACAAGCAGGGCTTCGTCTAGACTGGACTCTTTGGCATGGATCTCTGATAGTTTTGCCTGTCATTAGTTGACATGCAAAGAACACTCGAGTTCAGTGGCGCGTTTCGACTGGTTTTACAATGCTTTGATGCTCTTTCAAACCTGAAGTGCCTTGGAGCTCTTGCGCTCTTCGGAGAGCTGCAGCGCCAGACTCGCTCCTTGATCCTGAAGCTGCGTGAGCTCAAAGAGGATACCCGTGTGCAGACTACCGTTGATCTGCATCTCCTCGAAGCGCGTTTCCAGCGCGCTTGAGAATCCGGAGCTTCTTGTGCGCGTCCTGGAGTTCGAGACGCTGGGTTTCGAACGCCTCGTCTTTCTCTGCCACGAGCTTTTCGAGAGACTTGACTCGGCTGCTCAGGTTGATGTTGCATTGGATGATCGACTGCGCATTTGAATGTGGTGGGTGAGAGAGGCAGCTTTTGGGTGAGAACCAATAGCAACACCTAGGAATACTGAGGTGGACAGCGAAACCGATTGCAAGCGGAAGGCTCGCGCACCTGGCCATTCGTCCCCATGAAGAAGCGCTGCTCGATTTTCTTGGCGTAGTCGCGGTTGTTGATCGCCTGGAGCTCCAGCTGCTTCTTCTCGCTCTGGATGCGGTCGATCTGCGCTATTCGCAAGTGGTGCAGCCACGTCAGTGCACTTGCGAATCCCCGATGCCTACAACCATCTTCTGAATCAACAGGTATCAACCAAATTGCGCAATTTAGACGTCTCACGCTCGAGTTTCGTCGAGTTCCCACGGAGTTTCGTCATATCCTGACGCAGCTGATCGCTCTGAGGCAGCAAAGGAGCAGCACTCTCTCAGTACGAAAGCCAAGATTTAGATATCCGAGAACCGCATGTTGCCCACGAAACCAACCTTCTCCATGGACTTTTCCAGCTGCAGCCGCGTGCGAAAGTAGCGCACCTCGAGCGCCTTGAGCTCTCTGTTGAGCGCCGCGAGCCGGCTCGTCATGTGCGGAGTCAACTCAGCATCGCTGGCCAGGTTGGTGTACCACGCGCTCTTCTCGAAGTCCACGCCATCATCTCCTTCTTGTCCATCTTTGTTCTTGCCTCCATGGTCCTTGAGGTTGTCCACACAGCCATCTAACAGCGACGCGCACGTTCTCACTTCGCTCGATTTCTTCACACGCAGCAGTCGAGTTTGCTGGACTCCTCCCAGCGTATTCACTCCAGCTGAACCAACTGGAGTCTCATCTCGTCGCACCCGAGTGATCCCCATTCCAGTCCCAGCGAAATGCCCAAGCTTCACGACTCGATCGCTCAGTGCTGCCTGCAGCTGCTGGTGATTGCCCGGACGAGCCTGAAAGTTGGTTGATCCAATCGTGGCGTAAAGGTCGCGTCGTTTCGGTTGTCACCCAGTCGTGTGTTTACGTGCTCAGTTCATCTGTTGATGATGAAAGGGTAGATGTGAGTAAACCTCAAGAGAGCAAGGTGGGCATGGAAGAGAAAGCATTCAGTGAATATCTGTATGAAAGAAACGCATGCAGCAAAGACAACGTCACGCCTACGCGCCACTCCTCCAGGTCGATTGATACAAACTCCGATAGAACCTCTCTCTTCTATCTGCCTTCGATGCTGACAGAGACCGCGCGCTTGCCCTTTTTGCCCGGCTTTGCGATGTCCTGCATGCGCTTCGCGAGACGGAACTTCCTCGAGTCCGGGTCCGCTTTCTTCGTCGGGACGTTGTTAACCTCCACTTTCGGGCGAGGGCGATGCAGAAAATCAAAGCGCAGCTGCTGCGGAAGCGCCGCGCGATCCGAGGCGTTCGCTTCCGACTTAACCTCGACATTGTCAGACCCTCCTCGCTGGAAAACGTCTCCACTTTGCCCGCTTCGGCCACTCGTCGCGGTCTTCTGCTGTTTCTGTCTGAATATGGAATAACAAACCAACCATCACAGATGTGAGTCAGTATCCGCATCAAACGTTCAGGTTGGACGTTTCCCAAGTGCTTGTTGTTTTGCGCACCTTCTATCTTGGCGTCTGTAAGCCGCATTCTCTGCTTTCTCAGCTTCCAGTTCGGCCAGTTTTGAAAAGTCGAGCGTCTTGTTGAAGACCGAGCGACTCCAGCGCTCAATCAAATCACGACAGAGGTCTTTGTTCTCGCGCGTCTCCTCCGGGTGTTTCCACAGCATCATGACCACTTTGCCAAAGCCACTTCGCTTCAAGTGCTCCTTGAAAACTGCACGCACACATTTCATACGAACACAACACAACTCATTAGCGCAACGCCAGTGTCACACATAGACAGTGTATATCCTTCCCTACCTGGCATGTCGGCGACCATGTTGAGCATCTTTGTGCGGATACCGACGTTCGGCAGGGTTCCATCGTCCAAAGGGTGGATCCACTTCTTGATGATCTGGAAGTACACCAAACAGAGAGAAAATCAATTAGCATCCATCTCGCAATTGCATCGCGCCTCAACACGACCAGCGGAACGTACCGAGAGCAGATCGAAATCCAGGAGTATGGGCTGCAGCTGGTGCTTGCGCATGAGCATGAGCGCGTTGTCGACGTACTTGATCTTCTCGAGCGCGGGGCGGCGCTCCACGATGGCCGCCAGGTCGTCCTGGTGCGCTTTGTCCATGCGGTAGAGCATTTCCTGCGTGATCTGCTCCATTTCCTGCGCCGAGAGCTTCATCTTCGAGCGTCTCCCCGTCTTGAGCGAGTTGAGCGTCTGCTCAAAGAACTCGTCCTCCTCTTCCTTGGACGTGCGGCCAGGGAGATCGTCCATCGGACGCTCATCGTCAAAGCGCTGGTTGTCGTCGTCGTACTCACCCAGCACATCCGCGAGGTCGTCGTCTCCGTCGATAAAGTCTTCATCTTCCTTGGTACCCACCACTTCATCGCCAGAATCATACTCATCGCCTACATATGCAAAAAGAACACACAGCAACAAGGTGCTCGTTAGCATGCCAAGACACTGATACAGAGAGCATCACAGCGCTTACTCATCTAGTATCTATCATCTACGAACCGGATCCACGTCGAACTTCTTTCTTCTTGCCGCTGCTGCTGCGCGACTTGTCCGGCTTGCTGCGACTGGACGAGCTGCTCGACGGCTTGGAGCGCTTGGTCGGCGGCGGAGCGGCGCGCGCCTTGGGCTTCACGTCTTCCTCTTCGCTCTCCGAATCGGATCCAAACAGTCTGCGATGGTGAGCAGCAAATAGTGAGTGTCCAGCGATAAGGGAGTCATACTACACCGGCACCGCGCTACCCTGCTTACCCCGACGCGTCCGCGGTCGTCGCACTGGTGGATGCTATCACACATTGTGTGCCATCAAAATGCGCGGTTAGTTAGAATGACAGCAACATACAGCACGCTAAACAATCCTTAAGCGACAGTGAGTGAGGCGCGCGGAGACGCACCCGGGCGAATGGCGTCGTCTCCGTCCGAGTCCGAGTCTTCGTCGCCAAACATTTCGTTAATCGAGCGCTTCTTGCGCTCATCTTCTGCTCCACACAGCAACAACACAGCAACCCAAGGACGCGCACGTGCAGTCGCACATAAGTCTTCGCTTTAACCACACACACACACTGGCAGTCCAAGCGCCGGTTGCACCAGCAGACGCCATCCAGCACGCACACAGGTAGATCCATGGAGACACCCGGCGCCTTCCTCCCTTCCCTGCACGCACCGTCAGAACTCATGGCTTCTGCGCTTGTCCCCTGTCGCTCGTTCGCTTCGTCTCTTGCTTGCTCGCTCCTTCCTTCGTTCCTTTGCTCTGATTTGCACAGTAAAAACACCACTCGACTGTCGCTAGATCATAACGCAAAGACGATCTCGAAAAATAGTGCCCCCTCATCAAGAGGAGGTATAATTCCATCTCTCCAGTACCTATGATACAGCCTGATCATGAAAGTATGCGGTTTGAAAGGCTGAAGCCATTTTGGGCTCTAGATCCTTCAGCTGCTGCATTCGAGGAAACATGGAAAGAAAGCAAGCGCGAACGAATGAGAATGCGAGTTGCTTGTTTGAACAGACGAGCGCTCCGAGAACCTCTGCACAATGAGGCGACGCGCTGTGCCAATCGAAGAGACCCGTCACTGCTGCTGCTGCTCCCTACCTTCCCTCTTCATCGCACGCACACTAAACCTACAGTCATTCAAGGCAAACGAACAAAACCACACCAAAGGCAACAATGAGAGCGTGAAAGGAAAAAGAAGAAGAGCTCTATCATCGTGCTCCTTCTTCTTTTCATTGCTGTTCTTGTGTTTCTTCATAAGCGATTGAATGGAGAGTCAAGTAGCGACTGACTGCATTCGAGGAGGCGGAAAGATGGACTCATAAGAGAAAAAAAGCGGTCCGTTTCCAGGTTGAATGGATGGTGCGTGAGGGCTTGACTTGTGGGAGTAAAATGATGGCTCGTCGGGTGCGCTTGATGCTCGGCTTGACGCTGGGGACAAGGAACGATCTCCGGCGTCGTGTCAACTCTCTTCTTGACATCGTCTACATGCTCTTGCAGCCCGGCGCGCAGCACCCGGCGGTCACGTTGTCTTCATCATTGTTGCTCACTTTCTGCTGGACGCTCTGGTCGGTCTTGAGCATCGGGTACTTGTTCGTCGCCGCGATCGCATTCGCGTTTGGGACGATCGGGTTCAAACTCGAATCTGTGTGGAGCGTGTGGTGCTGCTGCTGGTGCTTGGACTTGCGGTCGTTGCCGTGCGAGCCCGTGTCGGAGGACGCGTACCCCGGTCGCCGTCCGCCGCCGTATTCGCTCGAAGCATCGCTCTCGGCGTCGTAGCGCTCGCTTCGCAAACTAAATACCTCGGACGGCGCGCCTTCTGGACGGTGCTGTCGCGCTCGCAGCCCCTGATACATAGGAAGCGCACGTGCATTTGTGAGCATCATCGTATGCGCATGCCAGTTGCCCATCGTCCCACGATCGAAAGTGCTCGTACCTTTATCCATCTTTGAGCTTCGTCCGCAGTCTCTGCCTGGTGCACACGCAAGGCAGATCGACAGAGCACAACAGTGTGACCAATCGCTTACAATACCATACTCTACTTGTTCAAAGCAATGGGAGCGCACCTTGAGCAAGTACGACTGCTCGCCGATGCCGATGGAGAACTCGGTCTTCGCCGGGTCCTCCGCGTTCAGCTCAATGTTCTGCGTCCGCCACAGATCAATGCACGCCAGCAGCTTCTCGCTCTCGCGGTTCTGTAGTCGCACACATACACAGATTCGCACACGCTCAGCACTATTCGCAACCACCTACGAGAAAGTCCAGCACAAAAGCGCGTGGCTCACCTTGTAGTACGTGAGGTAGTGCGTCGTCGCTTCAAAGTACCGACGCTGCCATCGATCCTGGCGCGACTTCTTGCGCAAGTAGCCTGCAGAGACGCACACATTTAGAGCCAGCAAGACAAGCGCTAGCACGCGAGCGCCTGTTACACGCATTCACACAGCGCACCTTTGAGTTCCGGGAGCTCCATTGCGCCTTCTGCTGCTGCTCTTCGCTCTCGTCTGGCTCGTGGGAAAGTGGAGTGCGCAAATGCAGCCTTGCAAAAGCAGTGAACATCGTCTAGGGAAAATATGTTTACTTTCCACCCATGTCGGAAAGTTACCGATCTGAGGAGGAAGAAACCGAGCCATTTTGCTGCGACGTGCAACTGATTTCTTGTATCAGAATAAAAAACTTCGCATGCGATGTGGAAATCAGGAACAACCTGAGCGTGTTTGTGATGACGAATGCGATCGTGTGGGCTCCTTTTGAGTCTGGGCTTCACCGCGCGACAGCTCAGCACGCACAGTTAAGGATGGACTCTCTCCTTCTCTCGCGATCACTTTGCTGCCTCATTGCGACTGCATACATGCAAGCAGCAGCAGCAGCGTCAAAGCGCACCATTTCAGTTGAGGAAGGATCGGTTTCGCCTGAGATGAGAACCAAAAGCGCACTCACTCACACCAAACTCACCAGCTGTTCGGCCTTGTTTCGTGATTCGTGCCACGTCAAATTAGGGCGTTCCCCAGTTTCAATTGCCAGTCTTTTCTTGACCTTTCCTTTCAGCAGAATAAGAGCAATGCGCATGTGAAAACAATGGCGCGACGGGCTGTCTTCGTTGCGCGTGCCGCCCACGGCTCTATATGCGTGCGCACGCGGAAAGCCTACAGTGGGACAAGCAACCACCCCTGAGCACACGCGGCAGCGCCAGCAATCGCCCCTATGAATGCGCTGCGCTGGAAGGGGTGTCCGTCCACGACGACACGCGGGACGACCTCCACTGGCAGCAGCAATGCCTCCGCTGAGCACAGCGTCAATGTGATCCCCGTCTCTCTAGCGGCGACGATGGCAACGACGATGGCGACAGCGAGTGCAAGTGCTGCTGTTGCTGCAGCCCAGTCCATTCCTATTACTGCCATGACCACTCCAGCAAGAGACAACGCGGATGCAGTGCACGAAGAACCCGCAACGGCAGTGAGGAACCTCAACGTGGCGATCGATGTTGACGCTGTTCAGTGCGCGATGTGCTTGAAAGCGAGCGCGTTTGAAGCCGACTTCGGCAAGGCGTTCTTCTGTCCCGGTCACGTGGACGGCAAGAGCGTGAAATATGCAGGTTTGCTAGTCGAGTGCTATCGAAGTTGGTTCAAGGAGCGACCGATAACCCCAGACTCGGTGCGGAGAACGCACGCGAAGCGCGCATCGATGCTGGCGAAGCTGCAGCGGCAGCACAAACTGCACTACCACAAGCTCAAGGATGTGTGCATGGAGATCTGCACGGCGTTCAGCGCAGCGACGAGTTTCGTCAGTCTGGCCGACAAAGATCTGGAGCTGATCGTCGGGAGCTACGGTTCGATGCTGCATTCCTCCTGCATCCCGCGCGAGATCGGCATGTGCGACTACGCGATGGGCTCCTCTGAGCAGCACCTTCTGGTGAACAATGTGCCAGAAGATTCGGTGTTTCGAGAAAACCCGATGTTGCGCGCTGTGAAAGCGCAATTCTACTTTGGAATCCCCATTTGCGTCGACAGGACAGCGGTTGGCGTGATCGCAGTGCTGGATGCGATGCCTCGTGCAGATCCACCAGACCCCCTGGCGATTGCGCTGATGAAGCAGAAGGCCGATATGATGGGCAGCCGCGTATCGGCGCTCTTGTGCGACAGTTCGCCGAGCAGCTTCTCATCACGCATGCTGAATCGGAGGTGACGCGGTTACCCGATACCGAACTTCACAGAGCAGTCTGTCGTTTTGAGGTGGCCCACGCCAGTCTGTGATCGAAGCAAAGTTACGTGTCCCACACAAGATGGGGCTTCCACATTTTTGATTTGCTTTGTGTGTTTGGATGCTGTTTGGAGGAGGTGTGAAGGGACGTGGATGCGACGGATCGCGAGAGCGTGGAAAGAGAAGCAGAGCCCACGCTGCGTCGCTGCTCATTTCACGAGAGTGCGCTGATCAGCACCGTCCTGGAGACAGACAGCTCTCTGACACAGCTGAGAGCGCGTTCACACACGACCGCCATGGACACGACAGACGCGCCGCAGATCATCGAGCACGTGAACCGGTCGCTAACCTTCACGCCGAACGACACCAAGTGGATCCCGTGCTCCGCGCGCTTTGTCGCGATGGGGATTTACCCGAAAGCCACAGGCGCGATCACGGTCTTCGGACTCAACCAGGGCGAGCTGAAGACCCACGCGGAGCTCGAGAAGAAAGACGGGATCAAGTGCGGCACGTTCGGCGCCTCGGCGCTCGAAGACCGCCACTTGGCGACCGGCGACTACGGCGGCGTCATGAGCATCTGGTAAGTGTTGCACCGTGCAGTCTGGTGTGTGCTCAGAACACTAACTAACGCATTGCTATTACGCTGCATACAGGGATCTCGAGAAGCCGGACGTGCCAGTGTACGCTGCGCAGGCGCACAAGTCGATCGTGAACGCGATCGACGGTTGCGGAGGGCAGAACATCGGTCACGGAGCTCCCGAGATCGTCACCGGCGGTCGCGACGGCTTCATTCGCGTCTGGGACATCCGCGTGCCGGACCCCGTGCTGACACTCGCGCCGAAAGAGCAGGACAGCGCGCGCGACTGCTGGACCGTGTGCTTTGGCAACTCGCACAACGACGAGGAGCGCTGCGTCGTCGGCGGGTACGACAACGGCGACGTCAAGATGTTCGACCTGCGCACGAACACGCTGCGGTGGGAGACCAACTGCCAGAACGGCGTCGTGAACGCGCAGTTCGACAGGAAGGACATCGAGATGAACAAGCTGCTCGTGACGACGCTCGAGTCCAGGTTCCGCATGTACGACCTGCGCACGTTCCACCCGGACAAGGGCTTCTCGTGCATGAGCGAGAAGGCGCACAAGTCCACGATCTGGCAGGGCCGCTTCCTGCCGCAGAACCGCGACCTGTTCATGACGGGCGGCGGCAACGGCGGCTTCAACTTTTACAAATAGTGAGTACCGCTGGTGATTGCCCATCCATTGTTGCCAGTGATCCTTATGAACACCCATTGCTGCTTGTGTGTGCATGTGTCTCCAGCCACTACCCGCTCTCTCGAACGACCACTGACGCCGACGGACACCTCGAGGGCGTCTGCGGGACCGTGGAGCTGCTCAACTCGCGCGTGCTCTCGACGCAGCCGATCATCAGCATGGACTGGAGCGCCGACCGCGAGGGTCTGTGCGTGCTCGCATCGCTCGACCAAACGGCGCGCGTGTACATCGTCTCCAAGACGCACAAGTACTAAACCACGTAAACCCGCAAACCATCACTGTCGTCATCCAGTTTCGGCTTTGATTTGGTAAATATCCCCAACATCCCCTTACTATGAGTGAGGCTTACGGACCCATCGACAACGCTCTATTCGACGGCGACTAGACCCGCAGGTTCACGTTCGCGTTCGTCGTGAGCGCCTTGAAGCCCAGCGACCGGATCTCTTCCTCTGGGATGCCAAAGCGCGTCAGCTTCTCTGTGAACGTCCGCAGCGTGTCGTTGAACGCCTTGCTCGCCTTCGCCACGCTGTACTGCAGGTTCTGGATGCGCGATTCTTCTCGCGCAGCAAGTTGTCGAGCGTCTCGGTCACGCGGTGCGCTTGGCTCGGCTCCAGGTTCGCTGCGGCGAGGATCTCGTGCAGCTGCGTCTCTTTGCGCGAGAACTGGTCGCCCATGGTCGCGATCCGCTGCTCCAGGATGAGGTTCTTGCACTCGCCCTTCTTGCGGATCGTCTGCACAGTCTGTTCGAACGTGTCGTAGAGCACGTTGCGGTCGCTCTCGAGCACCTTGTACTTCATCTTGAGATCCGCCTGCTTCTCCTTGAGCCGCTGCTGGCAGCACTCTTCCAAGGACGCGTTGGTCTTCTCAAACTGCTCGCGGAGCTTCATCAGGTTCTTCTCGTGCGCCTGCTCCATCTGGTCGATCTCGTCCTCGTTCGAGAGCTCTCTTTCCTTGAGCTCCAGACGCAGCGACTGCTTTGTGCTGCGCAGTACCGTCTCGCGGTGCTGGTGGAGATCCTTCTCTTCGTCCAAGTGACCCGTCGACTCCGCCTGCACGCGCTTGAGGTTGTTCTCGTGCTCGTAGTCCAAGTGCTTGACTTTCTGCACGTACACGCGCACTTCCACGCGGTGGTTGTCCCTCCATGATCTCCATCTCTCGGTCCTTGGACATGATCTGGTTCTCGTGGTCCTGGATCTCCGTCTTGGTGATCTCGTAGAACGACACGATCATGCAGTCACACAGCATGAACATGCAGTAACAGTAGAGACGACGTCCAGCAGCATCCACACGGAAAGTCTAGAGGACAACGCACCGGAGGGCTCTTCGGGCGGCGGCTGCTCTTCCTTGGACTTCTTCTTGCCCTTCTTGCCGCCTTTCTTCTTCGCCCCATCGCTGCTGCTCACTCTCTTCACCGCTCTGTCTGCGTGTATATGTGTGCCAGCGCGTCGCTTCTCTTCCACAGCCAGTCAGAGGCAGCTTCGAATGCCCAGCGTGTGCATTCAGGCGTCTGCTTCATTGCTCAGAAGTGAGTGCGAGTCGTTCAGCGCTTGCGTCCTTTCAGGATTGGATCTGAAAGGAGGTTGGCGAATGGGCAAAACGATGCCAAGCTTGCTGCACATGCTTTCGATTGCGTCTCGCTAACGCTCCAGCTCAAAGTGCGACTGGTCTCTTCAGCCGATAAAGAAGCCGCCGTGCGTCTGACGCAGCGCTGATGGGGAATGGCTGGTCCAGCGCGCGCAGCCTGAGCTCCGTGCATTCGCTCTGCCCGCTGCAGAGCGACGACAACAGGTGCGCACTCCATTCGCACCCATACTCTGCTGACTAGCCCTCGCTCAATTTGCTCACTGCGTATGCACCAATTTCGTTATCGCGGCTGTGCCAGTAACGCGTGGATGTACGAGGAGCCGCTCCTCGGCGGCGAAAGCGGTAACAAGTCGTCCGACCACGCGCAGCACTTGCAGCATTTCCTGTACGCTGGTGACGATGACAAAAAAGAGAGGTTTTGCGCGCGCGACGAGCAGCACCAACAACTTCAACATCCAACAACAACAGCGCCGACCAGAGCGAATTCGCACAAGAAGATGACGACGACTGTGACGACAAGACCATCAAGCTCGGACTGGGCGACTTCATCTTCTACAGTGTGCTGGTCGCTCGTGCAGCGATGCACGGCATTGAGGTATTCGCCCCATGCTTCCTCTGCATCCTCGTCGTACGTGCCACCACTTGCGCTGCCGCACACTATCACACAGCAGGTATTCGACAATGCGTAGTAACCCTCGTTGTGTGATTCTACTTCTATTGACTGTCAGGGCTTGGCGATCACGATGCACCTGCTGGGCAAGTTCGACGCGTTGCCAGTGCTGCCGATCTCCATTTTCCTCAGCATCTTGATGTATCTGCTCTCCACTGCTCTCTTTTTGCCGCTTCTGGAGCAGCTCACTGTGAACCACATTGTGATCTTCTAGTGCTGCCACCTTGTTTTGTGAGAACTGAACCTCAAGTGGAACTTGGATCCCACCTTGTTTTGCGAAGCTGCTGGGTAGTAATTTAAGTAGCGATCTCCTGCCAGTGTGGATAATCTGTCCAAAGTGTTTGTTTGGCTCTGTGTTTTCTGTTTCGATTCTCCATACAAAAACAAAGGCAAAGCGAAACAATCAGAGTGTGAGGAGGGGGCGATTCGTACTTTGCCATTCGCGCACAGTGCGCGCCACTCACTCACGTTTTATGCCCGTCATTTGGTGCCTCGATATTGAAAGCAAAACGGAACGCGCGCACGCAGTCAAGAGCTCCAGTCGATCGTTCCTCCCCCCGCATTCAACAGCGCGTCGCAGCACCCGCAGACACCCGCACAGTCGCTTTCTCTCTCTCTGTCTCTATTCTGCTTTAGTGTGGGGAGTGAGGCTGTGTGCCGTTGTTGAGTTTGCGCCGAGAAGAAGAAGAAAAAAGAAACAAGCCTTTTTGAAGAAGGAAGAAAGCCAACGAGCGCGATGATCGATCCGTCGAAGGACAAGTTTGCCTATTTCAAGGACAACATCCAGACTGCCGAGGACAAGGTGGGTCATGCGCTCCTTGTGCATGCGTTTGCTTACAGTGAGT
>JAASFO010000769.1:0-13613 GCA_023333815.1 Globisporangium recalcitrans | reverse complement strand
GGATTTCACTGCAGATCTCGCTGGCACTGGCGACAGCGCTTGAAGCCCTGGGTTGGCTGGAAGTTGGCGTGCCGACTGATGACAGTCGGACAACCCGAGAAAGCTCCCGAGCGACAGGTTTTGACGCGCCAAAGTACTCGGCAGACCTTGACTCTCTGATGTTGACAGCGGCAGCGCGTCTGATTCTTCGTGGGTCTCGTAGCTTGGCTGAACCTCTGGCAGCTCGTTTTCACAACCATCTTTGCTCAATGGAGACCAGAAGCACGCGAGTAGTAGTTGAGGCGGGTTTGTTGGCACCTTGTTGTCTCCACGCTCTGCTGCAGTCATCTGGACGCTCTTGATCGATTGATCTTGAGGGACCAGCGAGTCCCACTTTGTGAGATCCAGCCCCGCAGATGCGAGCTCTTGGTTTGGGAACGAGCTTTCGTCCATGAGCGTCACCATGAGTGGCAATGTCGGTGCCCGAGTAGGAAGATCCACGTCGAAGGAAAGTGGTGGTTCCACACCGCAACTGGCGCTGGGAGTTCTTGGATTTCGCCATCTGGGGCGAGATTGTGTTCGCTCCAGAGAGCGGCTTCCGATCGCTGCGGCTCGCTCACCTCTCGTGCAAGTTTAGCTTGGATGGATGGGACGAGTGAGGAGTTCTGATAGTCAAGACAGCAAAGATACACACACACAAAAGAGCAGCATCTGAGTCGAACCTAGAAGCGTTTTCCAGTAGATGCAAGTCTACAAGCAGTGTATTCCTCACCTCAAGACCACAGCACGCTAGGACACCAACGATGAGTCTGCCTTTGACGCCGCCCGCTCTAGGCGAGCCACCATTGTTATCATCGCTGCCGCAAGCAAGCAATACACTGGAAGCGAAGGGCTGAGCGCTGATCCCGCAGCGATCAACAGCCAATGTAGCACTGAGCGTGATCCTCCCAGCGTACCCTCGCCCCGATTTCCGCAGCAGCGTCAGCTCAAATGGCTCATGTTGTTGCTGACTCTCCACCACTTTCTGCATGGAGATGCGGCCGCTTCCAACCAGCTCGTGACCCAGATCTGAGGACCCGAGCTCCCAGATCTCGACGACCATTTGCACGACAGAGTTGAGCGAGCTGGTCCACGCGAACGAGGCGACCTGGAGCGACAGCGGCTCGTCCCAGACACCAGAGCAGGAGCCATCCTCTATCGACAGGACCTGGCTCGTAGCGCACTCGTTGCCTGGGTCAATGAACACCTTGGCGAATAGTTCTCTCTTCTCCGAACCGGGTGCGGTCGTAATCGGAGCACGCAGGTCGCCAAGACTGAGCAAGCGAACGCGCAGGCTTCCCAACCGATGTTGGACGCCTTGTCCATTCGATACATGAGCTGTTGCTGAGCCTGGGGTTTCCTGTCGGAGTGGCTGCGAAGGCGGTGCCTGTGGATCTCCAAGTGGAACCATTCACTCAGTCGCTCATTTCATTCGCACAGCTGGGCTGGATGCCGCACTGTAGTGATTGAAAGCATGATGACTGGGTGGGGAGAATGCGTCGCTTGGTGATGGGGACCGACGACGGTCCATGCAAGCTGCTAGAAACTGGATCCATTCAAAATAGACGCAACTGGGACAAGCGTGAGCAACCGAATCCGATCTTGTGGCGAAGGTTTCCTTCTCATGAGCCATGAAAAGCAGCCTGCTGCTGAAACCCAGGGCTACTGGGATACTCAAGGTTCCGGCGACGCTCGAGAGGCATGTCCAGGAGAGAACGGACATCGCGATGACTGCGACTCATTCAGACAGAAGTACCGGCCACGTCTTCAGGTTGGCACAGCCACAAGCTGAAACGCGAGTCTTGCTGGAACACCAGTAGCTGCGTTTATTATCGCACTTCAAGCAGCAGTCCGTCTCGAACGTCGCTGTCTTCTTCATCATCATTGTCGTCGTCCCTCGCACCTGCGACCTTGGAGCGCTTGCTGGACTTGCCCTTCCCCTTCGCTAGCTCGCGACGCAACAGATGCTTTGCTCGGCGACGCGAGAAGAACACCGCAGCTAAGAGCAGCAGCAGCGAGGCGACGCTGACGAACCCCGCGATCTCCCATGGACTCGCGGGCATCGTGCGGTTCTCCCGCAGGCGGTTGTTCGGCCACGCGTGGTCCGAGATGATCCACGTCGAGTCCTTCACGCTGCCACCCTTGTATTCGTTCGCGACAAACTCAAAGTGTGCGTGCGTGGCGTTGTACACATGCACGCGGCCGTAGCCGTACTCCTGGAACACCTTGAGGCTCCAGTCGCGGTCATAGTACCCCTGGGAGTCAACGTTCGCACCCCCGGAGCCCACCATAATGTGCACGGGAGCCTGCGCGACCGCCTCGGTCTCGCCATAGAAGCACTGCTCATCGTACACGGGACACGTGCGCTCGTACGAATGGTAGTGACCCGAGAACACCACGTCGACGCGAAACGCACCCAGCAAATGCTCGAGGTGGTTGCGCAACAACAACGAGCGTCTGTAGTCGGTCGTGTACGTCTCGGAGCAGTAGAATGGCCGGTGGATATGCAGAAAGAGCCACGGGGTCCTGGCGCGGTCCACGCTGCTCAGATCGCTCACGAGCCACGTGTACATGGGCGAGCCGGCGCGGAAGTCGTGCTCGCTGCTGAGCACCGCGTGGTGCGTGAGCCCCATCTCCGTGCTGTACCAGAACACGCCGTTGCCGTTCGCCGGCATCGTGAAGCGCTTGGTCGTGGGGACGCCGCACTCGCCGTGGGCGTCAAAGCCACCGGCGGCGTCGACCTCAAAGAGCGGATGCGCTGGGAACAACTGGGACGCGTTGGGTTTGCTGCGTCCTTCAGAGAAGCCGTAGTCTGAAACACAAGAACAGAGCAGGTAGGTATGAGGACAGCCATAAGACACTGGTGATGAAGTCTGTGTAGACCCAAATCAAAGCGACGCGAACGTACGCACCGTGGTTGCCGATTCCAATCATGTAGGGCACTCGAGATGCCACGCCCTCGATCATGAACCCAAATTGATCCCAGAGAAACGTCGAGCCACGCGCGTACGACAGGTCGCCAATATGGAACACCGCAGCGTACGAGTGGCGATGCCTGCCGTCACCGCCAGTAGAGCTCTGCACAATGTCGCGCTCAATGAGCCGCATCGTCGTGCCGCAGCTGCCTTCGACCATAAAGTCGCTCGTCGCAGAGACCGTCGCTGCGAGATCTCCAAAGACCGCAAAGCTCATGGAAGTCCCAGGCGTTTGCTGCGGGTTTGTGCCTGGCGCTGGGGGTACAAAGAACTGCTTTGTGTCGCTCATGAGCCTTGAGCTGGTGCCATTGCTTGCATCGCCAACGCGGTAGAAGTAGGTCGCGTTGGGCTCTAAGTTCTCCATCACCCCGCTGTACATCCTTCCTGGATCTCGAAACAGCCGCGGCGCGACTGTATTCGCAGGCGCACCACACAAATCGCTGGCTTCATAGCTGGCAGACGTCGCCTGGGCTGTGAACTCCAGGTGTGAACGGCTCGCGCCATACTGAATCACGGGGTTGCTCCCACTCGGGACGGGACCTCCGCTTGTCCACGCGACGCGCATCTCTCTGGGGTTCGTCGTCGCCGCGAGGTGGATCTGCAATGGGTCCTGAGGTCCATTGACAAAGCGGACCAGTGGCGAAATCGCCAGCACGTCGTCGTCTTCCGTGACGAAGCGGAACTGCCACGCGCAGCGCATGTTGACCAGCGGACCGAAGGTTAGCGACCCGGAAGCGCTGTACTCTGTGCGCCGCGAGTCGATGTACGCGTCGCCATTGGTCTTCAACGACGGCGCTTTTGGTGCCGAGTCAGCCGCTTCAGGCTCGGCGGCGCCTTCGTCGAGGCAGTAGACGGCGACGCGGTCGTCCGAGTCGACGCTCTCGTCCGGGTCCTGGAACGCAAACGCGACGCGCACCGAGTCCCAATCGCGGACGAGTGTGGAGGACACGTTGAAGAGTCGGAGCGGCGCGCGCAGCACTGTGGGACCGATGGGCGTCGCCATCGCTGACGTTATTATAGCAGAGCTGAAGCTGCTAGAGCGGGTGCTGGTGGTGCTGACCTCCTTGGCGATAGCTGACTAATTTACGCAGCAAGAGCTCAAATGCGCGAAGAGATGTGTTGGGATCTAAGCAACTTTGCCCATTTCGTTTGATGTGGCAAAACCATTTGGAAGAAAGGAGCAGCAAGTCCGGACTATTACTGCACAATGCATAGTGACATCGTTAGAGTTCATATGCCAAACTGTTGGACAACTGATCTGTGGTGTCAGTGAAGTGGGGCTGCATGCTCTCGAAATGTGTTTACGCTCAAGCAGAAGAGTCGGATTATCCAGACACGAAGACAAGTTCGGAAAACGACAAGTGATTGATACTGCTAGGAGCATATCACAGCCAACCGTTCTCGACGAGCCAAATGTCCGATAGCAAGGCTACTAGCATACTTCATGAAGACCATTCTAAACAATCTACTCTAGACACTGCAGCGCTTTCCAAAGTCAAAGTCCTCGAGGTAGGCTTGCCAGAGGTGCTCGACCTTGGCCAAGTCGCAGTAGACGTCGCCGCAGCCGGGGATCTCGTCTTCCTGCTCGTTCACGAGCACCTGGACAAAGTACTGGTCCTCGTTCGACTTGCGCTGGAACAGGCGGAACTCAATGTTGGCGCCAAACGGAGCGCTCACGGACGTGCGGAAGTCGCGGCTCTCGATCTCCGACAGGCTCGCGCTCGCGCGGAGCGGCGAGTCGTCCGTGTACCCGAGCAGCGTCATGAGCGGCAGCGTGGTCTCGGCGTGCGCAAAGTCCACGACGTTGTGCAGGTTGTTGGTCTCGTTGATGCGTCCGCGCATACCGGCAAAGATGTCCTGCAGCAGCACGGCCGCCATCTCATAATTGATGGAGTACCCAGCGCCGAGCCAGTAGAACGCGCGGAGGTCGTCCAGGTAGTCCATCGAGACAACGAGCGACTCGCTCATGAGCGTGCACCACTGGCTGGTGATCCCGTAGAGCGCATAGTCGAATCTGCATGATTGAACACACACACAGATATTTAGTCACTGGCGGTGGAGATACGCTAAGGTAGCCAGCTTCACACTCACGCGCATGCCGAGAACGCCGCTTGCACGTCGGTGGTGGAGATGTTGGCGCCAGCGGTGGTGCTGTCCTGCAGACCGAGAGCGAGCGTGAGCTCCTCGAGCGCCTTGGTCATGAACTGCGAGCGCTCAAAGTCGGCCGCCTGCGCAATCGCGCTGGCGTTCTGCTTGACCTCGCGCTGGTACTTTGGGCAGCTGTCGAAGAAGCGAAGCAGTGGGTCCTACACCACATGAAGAAGCCGCGGACACAAAGTCAGCGCCTGGTGATGAGATGGAAATGCAAGAGGCGATTGACACCAAGGGTGGTAGGTTGTCAGCTAAATGCACCTGTCCTTTTGGGAACTCAATGAGCTCCACATCGTGAGGGTTGGCAAAGAACTTGCTCACATACCTGGACCAGAAAGCGTACCCAAGATCGTCACATACACAGATCAGTACACAAACCAGCCACAGATTATAGACTTCCACATGGCGAGCAAACCTTACGCCTTGGCGGACTTCTTGGTGCGCGTCGCGTACGTGTGGCGGATGTGGGACTTGGCGCTGACGTACGTGACGGGGTCCATGTGGCCCATACTCTTCACCATGCGGTGCGCCAGGTCGTGCATCTCCTGCACACCCGCAGCGCCGAGCTCTCCTCCCATGCTCACGTTGTACGGCAGCGAGTAGTTGTGGAGCCACGCTGGGATCGCACTTGGGAACTGCTGCGCTTTGGTGAGGAGCGCCTGGATGTCCTCAATGTTGTCTCCAGTCGGGTATCTGTCACAAATGACACATAGGTTAGCCATCTGGCAATAGGAGCCAACAATATGCTACAAGCTACACACACAGCACACACCTGACGCCATGGCGGATGACCAGGTGCGACTGGCGCAGCTGGAGATCCTCTCGCAGCAGCGCGTTCTCGTAGGCAGTGAGCAGCTCCTGGTTGGACTCGACGCCGTCGCGCTGGTCCCAGTACGCGGTCTTGGTCGCGAACAAGCGCGCGAACGGGTACTTTGGGTCGCGCCGGATGTGCGCGGGCTTGAGCTTGCTCTTGGCGCTCGCGTCGGGCGTGCTCGGGGTCATCTCGTAGAGCAGCGTCGTGATCAGCGCCGTGCTGCACACGAGCGCGACCAGCTGCCAGAAGCGCTGGGTCTTGCTCGCAGCGTTCGCCTTGCGCTGCGACAGCGGCGTCGACGTCGGTGGTGCTAGCAACGACGCGCGCTCGCCGCTCGTGGGGACCGCTCTCTGCGCCATTCTCTCTCTCTCTCTTTCTCGTTCTCTGAGCTCTGCTGTCTGCCGGTTCGGGTGTGAGGCTGCGGCTCCCTCCCTATCGCTGCTGTGCGTGTGGTCCGCCTGCTGCTGTCTGCTGAGCTGCGCAGCAGCAGCTGTGCGTCACTGGCCAGTTGGCTTGTCAGTTAATCAGTCGATCGCTGATTGCTGGCCATGCAATCACGCTGCTGTCTGCACCTATTCCCCATCAAACTCGTTTGTTTGACCAAATCGCCTGATTTCTTTCTCAGATGCAGCAGATCACCAGAAACCTGACGATTGAAAGCGCGTCATTGGCGGAAAAGATAGCTGATACCTCGGATTTACAGCGAATGAGTGCCATGTGCTTTGTCATAAAAGGAAGTTCGCCATTTTGATTGGTTGATCAATCTTAATCTGCTGATGCAACACTGTGAAACGCTGACAAATGATCCAGCAAGAGTGAAGATCTCCTCACTTTCTGGTTTGTTTGTTGGTTGCAGTGACTTTGGCTACATTGGCGTTCAGGTAGGCTGGAATAACACGACAGGCTTTTCGTGCTTGAGAATGGCTACAGCACACGCTTCAGTTTGTTCATTCTTTCTTCTCTGGATATGCATAAACTCTGTTGTCGGAACTCCTAGTTACCTACTGCTCACATCATCCCACACTCCGCCTTTGCTGCAAGTCTTTTCCAGACCGATTTGGACGAGCAGTCCCTCCTCAGGCTTCTATTGCGTCATGGGTCTTCTTCGTTTCTGTCTTCGTCTTCGACTCGCAGAGGTTTCTTTCACGCGTTCGCTCGCTTCCAGCATCTGCTCAATCTTCATCGTCGTACTGCAGTGTGAACTCTGGGGCAGCAGAATCAACTTCGTCGTCTTCATCAACCGGGTCGGCGCTTGCTCCGTGGTTTTTCACCATCGTCTTGACTGCTGGAGCGGGTTGCTGACGCGGCGGGTACACTGGTGCTGAGCTTCGCGGCGGCATGTTCGTTCCAGGAAGCTGTCGTTGCATTGGAGGAGGAGGAGGAGGAGGCATGCTTGCAATAGGTGGCGGCACGCCTCCGTATCCGTAGGACGCGACCTGGACAAAGCTTCCTGGAGGTCCTGGAGGTCCCGATAGTCTTGGAGGTCCCGATAGTCCTGGAGGTCCTGGTGGTCCGCCTGCTAAAGTGTCTTTAGCTGCTGCTGCTGCTCTCTCGAGGTTGCTGGCTGGTGCGACGCTGTTGTTGTTGCTGGTAGCGTTGACGATGGCGTTGCTTTGGTACGGCTGCCCACCCACGACGACTGGCGCATTAGGGTGGTGGTGGGATATGGAAGAAGCACCAGAATTGCCACGGTCACCTTGTACTTCATTAAATACAGGATGAGGAGACATGCCTGTTCCAAAAGCTCTATTTTGTGGTGGTTGAGGGGGGACGCGCTGCTGATCATACGCATTAGCACTACTCATCATAGCAGCAGCATGAGGAGGTGGTGGTGGGGCAACCGCACCAACCGGACGCGCAGGAGCCTGCCAACGAGACGAGTTGGAGCTCGAATCTGCAAATGAAGGAGGGTCCTGCGATGGTCCACTGCGGAATCTCTGCGTCGACCGATCCAGATCCTTCTCACCATGAGCAAAACTGTTCCGTTCACAATTTCCGGTTCAGAATTCAAAACCGACGGGTTCAGAATATAGCCACACACAAAGACACAGAGAAATGGTCAGTTCGTCTAAGTCACTCTTGGGGTTCTCACGGGAGGCGCTGTATCCTACCTGCAGTTGTCTCCAAAGCGGCACGTGCCCTTGGGGAAGTTCGAGCAGAGCACGGTCTTGCGCCTCGATTCATTCATCTCCGTGCGAGGTCGCATCGGCTTCGACGCTTTGTGCTGGTCGTGAACATGCCTGCAATAAGTTTGGTAACGACAATCAGAACAAAGATGAGTTCCCCGTTGAGAAATCTGCAAGCCGACAGAGCAGCCCGGTGCGATTGTCGTACCAGCAGCGGTCTCCGAAAGTACACCTGCCAGCAATAAACTTGCGGCAAACTTCGCCTGAGGTGCCAGGGATCTTTTCACCAGGGCCGCCGACGCTTGTGCGAGCCGAGTGGGGAGCCGACATCTCGCGGTCTTCGTGTCTTCCAGCAGCAGCCGTGGAAGGACGGCCATAGATCGTATCTGCTGCTGCGGCTTGTGCGAATCGGTTATTGTCATGGAATGCATCTCTATCAAAGCCGTAGCCTACTCTTCCACCAGGAGACGGCTCGCCGGTGCGCGCACCAGAAGACGAAAGCTGCGGTCGAGAATCTCCTTGCTGCCACTCGCCCGGTCTAGCAGGTGGGTAGAGTTGACCAATTGGAGTTGGCGTTGGCGATCGAGACGACACTGGCGCATCACCACCACCGTATCTGGAACCACGCTCACGATCTTCATGTCTTGGAGGCGAAGTGTTGATTGGCGGTGGACGCATACCTTCACCGCCACCATTGCTATCCGAAGCTTTCGGGGGACCCCATCGCGATCCACGCGGTTTCTTCACACTTCGAGAATCGTACCACTCATCGCTGATTCCCACATCGAGGTCTCGTCGAGCACGTCCTGGTAGTGCAGCAGAGGCTGGGGGTTCCGGCAAAAGCGGCGGCGCACTTCGTTTTCTGTCGTCATTTTTGTCGTACGCGTCTCGTTGGTGGTAGCCATTGTCAGACGACTGCTGCGAAGGGGACACTATGCGCTCTGACGCACGAGGCGAAGCCAGCAACGGCACTGGGTTGTGGCCATGAGCAAGGTGGTGATGGTGCTGCTGTTGCGGCGGTCCGTCTCCCAAGATCGACCCACTCTCGTGCTGCTGTCCTTCCTTCATCTCCTTCTGCTTCTTGATGATCGACAGCAGTGACGCGAGCTTCCCCGCCGACGCAGTTGGCGTTGTCTCTTCTCGCTGACCATGCGAGTCCTTTGTTTTCGATTGGTGGTTTATCGGGAGGCATTGTTCATTTTGTATCAGAGAGAGAGAGGAAGCAGAGATCATTAGCATTTGTTTGACAGCAAGCACGCGGTTTAGGCACATAGAGAGGTGCAAGCAAACAATGAGAATCGCACGCAACACAAAAATCAAGCACAACGTTGAGGGCATTACATGTTGGGCAGTGGACGAATGCGAGCCGTTCGTGCTGCTGCTGTGGGCTTTCTCGTTGATCGAGTACTCGCGACCGCCGGCTTGTTCAATCTGGCTCACAGTGTAGAACCCGCGCGTCTGCCACTCTTGCACCACATGGCGCACGTGTTGCTGCACAATACAGACACGCATACACAAGCATAAGTCTCCCAATTGCCGAGGCATCGGGAAGAACGCGAGGCTCTTCTTGTATTCTTTGGCACCTGGGCGTCCGCTGGGATGCTCTTGATGGCCGTGATCGTGTTCGTGAGATGGAGCGAAAAGCGTTTCGTGAACTGGTCCTTCGGACCAAACTTGAGCTGAGACTGCACCAATACAATGCAAACAGTCATAATAGAGATCCCACATTAACACCAGCACCAACTTCACAGACCCAATCCATCAAGCAGTCGATTGCTGAGACAGCAAGTACCTGTCGAATGATCGCATCCATGGCGTACAGTCCTGTGCACACCATCAACAACAGCAAGTCCATACAAACAGAGGGAAACAGAGCAGTCAGCATAGAAGCATGTCTGTCTAAGCGAATGCTGTATGTAGATCTTCCTTGTTACACGCACCTGCGAGTCGGTGCTCAATGTCTGCTTTCCACAGAAACACCTCCACATCGTGCACCACGCGCTTGTAGTCCTGATATACTCGATGCAGCGAACAGATACGTACAGCACACAGTCAGCAATCCACCACACTAGCCCGTCTTCTGCTACGCACGACACATCTACACATCTGCCGACGCAGACAAGCGTCGCTTGGGGGGTTTCAATCGCACCTTGACGTATTTGAAGGCGGCGGTCGCGACCGCCTTGACGCGCGAGGCGGACGTGCCTTTCGCGCACGCGAGCCCCTCGAGCGCCTGGCGCAGCTCCGCGTGGCCCTCCCACGCGTTGTTGCCCATCGTATAGGCGCTGAGTCACTCGTATAGACAGAGAGAGGACAGACACGCACGGGCGGCGTCTTCTTCCTCCGTGTTTTGCTGCTGCTGATCCTGCTTCTGCTGCTTGATGGCGAATCTTCTGTCACGAAAATCCAACATTCTGCACTGCCAACCACGACGACCCCATTGCAGCAACTCTGCTGCGTGGAGCGCTTTGGATACTCTTATTGCGCAATCGTAACCATATTTAAAGGTGTGAGGTGGTTGTGGTTACGACTGGAGTTACAAGGGTACGAGGTCTGATGCGATATGGTTGCATCATAAACACGCAACTAACGATGTTGTTTCATCCATTGATGCATCCGTTTCAATGTTCTTTCTAGTAAGTAGTAAATAGCGTCGTTACTTGCGTGTTCGCGATTCAATGGGAAGCACCGTATTTTGCAAAAGTTCTGAAACATGGTGCACCAGTCAGCCACTGATTGTGGCGCCGTGTGCCAGTTTTAGTCCTTCTCACTGCTTGTTGAGTTGTGCAGCATCTGGAGGCGACAGACGCTCGTCGTCGCCGCTCTCGCCCACACATCGGATCCCTAGGATTCCAGAGGACAAGCTGGTGCCTGGGTTTCAGATTTGCAGGTGCAAACCGACTCTGAACGGAGCAACAGGCGCGCGCTTCAACATTATGGATGTGGCCATCGACTCTCCTCACTTGACGAAAAGATCCAACAGCGACAACACATCCATTCCCGAGTGCAGATGGCTCTGTGCTCACGCTGCCGCAGAGCGCTGCTCTGACAGCTGTTGACGTCGATGCGGCGTTTTCCGCGTGTAGGTACGTGCTCCTTTGACCCTCGAGAGTTGCTGAAGCATGGAGACAGAGAATAGTCGAATCGCCATCTAAATGCTTCGCGTGTTTGTATCCTCCTACAACAGGTTTGAGCTCGCGCTGTCCGGCAACAAGGACAACTGGTGCTCGCTGCTGAGCGAGGACTTTGTCAAGTCGATCGAGTTTCAGGAAGATCTCGAGTCCTTCTACGGCCAAGACGCTGGGTTCTAGATCACCTACGAGATCGCTTCCGTGCTCCTCAAGGACATTGTCAAGTTCATGACGGACTTTGTCGACGGCAAGACTCAGGTGGTCGGCAACTTCCGCTTCGCGCACGCCGAGACGACGCTGCCGCTCATGACGCTGCTGGGCTACGTCGACCCGTCTCACCTGCTCGCGAGCATCTCGAAGGACGAGATCGAAGACCGAGGCTTCCGCATGTCCAAGATCGCTCCTTTCGGCGCGAACCTCGAGTTCCGCCTGTACAAGAAGAACAAGAACGGCAAGCACCACGTGCAGATCCGCATCAACGAGCAGGTGACGGAGATCCCAGGCTGCGACGACGAGATCTACTGCAAGCTGAGCGAGGTGCAGGACATCTGGAGCTACTACCTGATCGAGTACGACTTTGAACAAGACTGCAAGATCTAAACGACCTGCGAGAAAACAACAACAAGCGACCGTAGGGTCGTGGTGTACTCCTCAAGAGCCACTTGGACGCAAACCATTTGCTCGATTGGATTGCTGTTCTTGTCTCGCTCGTAAATACATCCACAGCAAAGTCAAACCATTGTGTATCGCGTACAGTGAGCTCTGGGTCAGCTGTGTCCGCTTCAAATTCTCTCAAAGGGCTGACATGAGATCTGGCGGTTGATCAGCGTCACTTGTTGTGTGTCCGTGCAGAAGCTCTTTTCTGTAGCAAAGACTCGGATTTGTATCGGCGGTTGCTTGGGACGCTTCTTGAGATGGCTCCATGTCGATGACTTTTCGGGTTGTTCGTTTCAGTTTTCTGCTGTCGTAACGGACGAGATTGGATGATGAGAGAGCGCGAGCCCAGCAACCGCAGGAGCTCTTTACAAATAGCCTCACATTCCAACTTGCTGCCTCAGGACTCCACAGAAGCTTTCTGCCTATAGGACCCAAGCAAGCAGCAGCAGATGGTGTTTCCTCGTGCTCATGGGAAGCGCTCGCTCGCCAAGTCCCTCACGACGCTCTGTGTAGCGAACGCGCTCTTCATTCTCCCGGCGTGTAGCGCAGACACGCTCCCAGTATCCGATCCTCGCAACCTCGGAGCACAGCTCTACGTTGACGGTGCGGATGGCTCGCCCGTGCCTGTGACGTGGAGCGATGGCGAGATGCACACCATGAGCGTCATCTCAGTCACTTCCGACGAGACGCCGAACCCACTTTACAGCACGGACGCAGATCGGCCGACGCCGTCTCCAGAGGAAAGCCAGGAGCCAGTTGTCGTGTACCTCAGCCCACCGTTTGAGGAGACCCACGAGCCAGCCACTCCTGAGCCGGTCGTTCTGATGGAACCGTACCTGCCATCCGCTCCGGCTGATGATGATACTGGGGAAGCCGAGACCCGAGTCGCGGTTGAGACTCCCGATCTTGATGTGACACTCACTCCAGACAGCGATGGATCTGAGCCAGCTGTCGTGGTGGCTTACACTCCGGCACCTGACAGTCCAGACTCAACCCCAGAGGAACCAAATGACGTTGCGACTGGCACGACCGAGCCCGCCGATGAGCTGGACGACAGCACACCCGTCGTGAGTCCTGCTCCAATTGGTGGCACTCCAGAGCCAGCTGTTGTCGTTATCGTCGACGAGGAGACCCCGCCACCAGCACCAACTCTGGCAGCGGGGTCGGATGTGAACCCCCGCACGTTTGCGACATTGACCGCGTACTGGAACCAGCGCGACCTGTTCATTGACGACCCGATCGTGCAGTTCCAGAAGCAGAGAACCGAGCAAGAGCTCGAAGACCTCACGTTACTGCAAGTGCAGCAAGCGAATCGCCGCGGCACCGGGTGGGTCTCGCTAACACCTGCTGCTGCCATATATGCACTATCCCTGTCTTTTTCTTAACCCTGTGCTGTGGCTAATCGTCCACCGCATTGACAGGTCCCCAGCGAAGAGCAACATCGAAGAGATCGCCGGCTTCATCGGGAAGCTCCAGACCGAAATGTCGGAACTCGTCCCCAGGTGGCTCCAGAACTACACACTCCCGTACGCATTGCGAACCCAAGTTTGAAGCTGTGCTGTGACTAACTCGCGGTATCCTTTGGTTTGGTTGCTCTTGCAGCTTCGACATTGCGCTGTACGACACGTACTCCAACTGGTGCACGCTGCTGAACAAGCAGTTGGTGGACTCGCTCGACTTCGCGGAGGACCTCGAGTCGTTCTACGAACAGGGTCCCGGATACAAGATCAACTACGAGATC